>CAUPSL010000776.1:0-12500 GCA_963514005.1 Raja brachyura | reverse complement strand
AGTTTGCACGTTCTCCCCGTGACCCTCGTGGGTTTTCTCCGGGTGCTCCGGTTTCCTGCCACACTCCAAGGACGTGCGGGTTGGCAGGTTAACTTTCCTGGTGGGGAAGTGCCAATTGGCCACAGTGTGTGTGTGTGTGGGATAGTGCTAGTGTGATGGCTGGTCGGCACGGACTCGACGGGCCAAAGGGCGTATTTCCCCGCCATATCCCTAAAGTAACGTCTGCTGCCTGGTTCAACCCAGACTTATTTTGTTCTTGCATCTTGAGTCTGGCTGCAGGAGGCCTGCAGTGACTCACTTCGATTCTCATGTCCCTGGCTAACATTGTGGTCATAGTTAACTCAGACCAGCTTTCAGCTCGACTCTTTTGAAATCAAATTCCGCAGCTGTCGTGCTGGGATTTGAACTCTTCGTTTCAGGCCACCGCAGAAGGAACTGCAGATGTTGGTTTAGCCGAAAAAGTGCTGGAGTAACTCGGCCGGTCATAAGATCACGAGTGAGAGGAGCAGAATTAGGCCATTCGGCCCATCAAGTCTACTCCGTCATTCTATCATGGCTGATCTATCTCTCCCTCCTAACCCCATTCTCCTGCCTTCTCCCCGTAACCCCTGACACCGATTCTAATCAAGTACCTATCTATCTCTGCCTTAAAGTTTAAGAGGATGAGGTGGGATCTTATAGAAACATATAAAATTATAAAAGGACTGGATAAGCTAGATGCAGGAAAAATGTTCCCAATGTTGGGCGAGTCCAGAACCGGGGGCCACAGTCTTAGAATAAAGGGGAGGTCATTTAAGACTGAGGTGAGAAAACACGTTTTCACCCAGAGAGTTGTGAATTTATGGAATTCCCTGCCACAGAGGGCAGTGGAGGCCAAATCACTGGATGGATGAGTTAGATAGAGCTCTCAGGGTTAGTGGAATCAAGGGATATAGGGAGAAGGCAGGCACGGGTTATTGATAGGGGACGATCAGCCATGATCACAATGAATGGCGGTGCTGGCTCGAAGGGCCGAATGGCCTCCTCCTGCACCTATTTTCTATGTTTTTTGTTAAAAATATCCGCTGACTTGTGGCCTCCACAGCCGTCTGCGGCATGAATTCCACAGATTCTCCACCCTCTGGCTAAAGAAATTCCTCCTCATCTCCTTGCTAAAGGAACGTCCTTTAATTCTGAGGCTGTGACCTCTGGTCCTAGACTCTCCCACTAGTGGAAACATCCTCTCCACATCCACTCTATGCAGGTCGATCTAGGGTCAGGCAGCGTCTCTGGAGAAGGGTCCCGACCCAACACATCTCCAGAGATGCTGCCTGTCCCGCTGAGTTACTCCAGCATTTTGTGTCTGTCGTCAGTGTAAACCAGCGTCTGCAGTTCCTTCCTACCCACATGGTTTAGTTTGGAGATACAGCGCGGAACCCGAGACTGCAATGACCAGCGATCCCCGCACACTAACACTATCCTACACACACTAGACAATAGGTGCAGGAGTAAAAAATCAAGTCTGCAATTTATCCCATCAGGTAAAGCATAAAAATAAGTTTAATTTGACACCTAATTCACTTTCATATCTTCAGTATTAAAAAAGTTATTGTCATTTTCATACTCGGAAATTAGCATCTTGTTCCCCATTGCTTTTCCATTGACTTAACACAAAAGCTGTGATCAAGGACAGTCAAAAGCCCATAACTTTCTTAAAAATTAAGAGAACTGAATGAAATTTTCAGTTATTATAGATTGAAGCATTCTGAAACAAATATGAGACAATCTTACTTGGATGACCTGAAATTAAAGCATATAATTAGTTAGTTACCCAATTGTAGCTAATTACAAAATTCAGTTACTAGATCTAAACATCTATCCATTTCTTAAGAAAAGGTTAACATTTTTAAATAGCCTAAGTGTCCAAATAACATTCACACAATAATTCACAATATAACATGATTTTAAAATCTCATTTTCATGAATTTATAGGCCAAATGGAAGGAATTTAGTGTTTAATTCCCGTAAATTAATGGCCATTTAAATCAACTTGCGAGTGGGTTTTAGTGGAACGCGGTGGATTGGAACATTTCGGTTTGCGGTGAATTTGAACCCCATATCGGCAGGAAAAACACTGCCGGTTCGTATATTTACATAATCACGTTTCCGCTGATGAAATTTTGATTAAGGTAATCCTAAGATGTAAAATAAACGACTTACCTTATGTTTTGTCCCGTACGAGAGATCCGTCCCGTTGTCGGCGTTATAATGTAGATTTTTATTTTACTCCAGCACTCAAATTGTCCTGCGGTTTTTAAAAAAATTCACACAACGGCAGTCGGAATGTTTATTCAGCATTAGCTAGCACCCCGAAAAAATATACCTCAGACAGGCAGGAGAAAACCGCATTATAATCGATTGACTTACAAACTCTGGCCCCTGGTTCTATTGTCTATTGTCTATTGAGACCTTTCTTCAGACTGGTTAGGAATAAGGGAAAGGAGAGATATAGACGGGTATGTGGGGAGATAAAGTCCAGCACTGTGTGTTGTCTATTGTCACTGCTCTGAGGTGATGCTCTGCTCCAAAGATCCTTTAGCGGAGCAAGATAGACCACTCCTGCTAAATGCAGTGGGCTGACGTGTAGAACGCAACGGAGCGGAACGTGGGCCTTTGTTTCATCCATTTCAGTAACCCGTCCCGACCCGACCCGACCCGCAGTGTAATCAACGTTGCGGGGGAACAGTTTGTGTTAATAAATTATAATTCTGAAAATGAGGGGAAGATTTTTCCCAAAGAACTTTTATTTTTACGAGGATGTTTCCGTAACCGGCTTCCATCTCCGCACTGGTTATCGCTGCTCCGCTGTGACGGGATCTTTGGTGCGGAGACGGAAGCCGGTTACGGAAATGGGGCCGAAAATTACCCATGATTCTGCCCATGACCGAACGACGTATTTTTCGTGGAGTGGTCTATCGTGCTCGCTGTGGGATCTTTGCTCTGCTCTGCACTAGTAATACTAGTGCTGCGGGTTTGCGAAGATAATTAAACTCTCTCAGACATAAAAACAGCTTTTATCCACGAGTCGTTGCTCTACTCAACAGCCAAACATCTGTAGCCTCCCTTTGATCGGGTATTGTGTTGGTTCACGTGCTTGATCAATGGTGTTTTATCATTAATGTTTTATTATTATTAATGTTTAGTGTTTTCTGAGTCATTCGTAACTGTCACTGTATGTCATGTTGTTACTTGTGGGTGGAGCACCAAGGCAAATTCCTTGTATGTGAATACTTGGCCAATAAACTTACTCTCCTCTCCCCCTCAGGATCGCGGCTGCGTCAGGAGGACTTCCCGCCGCGGATCACGGAGCACCCGTCGGACCTGATCGTGTCGAAGGGCGAGCCGGCCACGCTGAACTGCAAGGCGGAGGGCAGGCCCAGCCCCACCATCGAGTGGTACAAGGACGGCGAGCGCGTGGAGATGGACATGGACGACTCAAACTCGCACCGCTTGATGCTGTCCAGCGGCTCGCTCTTCTTCCTGCGCATCGTCCACGGGCGCCGCAGCAAGCCCGATGAGGGCAGCTACGTGTGTGTGGCCCGCAACTACCTGGGGGAGGCCGTCAGCCACAACGCATCTCTGGAGGTGGCACGTAAGTCGACCCACCCCGACCAGGCTTGATGGGCGCAGCCGTGCGTGGGAAACTCATTAACGAATAAAATTGATCGTATTTTATTGAAAGTATAAATGACTTCCAGACTCAGTACGTGATTCAAACTCATCTTTATGCAGTACTAAAACTTAACAGCAGGAAGGATGGTTAGTTGTCAACACATCCTGGCTGCTCTAACTGTCGGTGCTGGGAAATAGTGTTAGTATAAGTATTACAGTGGGGTGGAGTTACAGATGCTGGCTGGTGTGTGATTGGTTAACATGCAACGTCAATCTACAGAAAGAACTGCAGGCGCTGGTTTAGACACAAAATGCTGGAGTGACTCAGCGGGACAGAAGGAATGGGCGAGGTTTTGGGCCGAGACGGGCCAAGCCCTCAACACATAAGATTATTAAGGGCTTGGACACGCTAGAGGCAGGAAACACGTTCCCGATGTTGGAAGAGTCCAGAACCAGGGGCCACACACAGTTTAAGAATAAGAGGTAAGACATTTAGAACGGAGATGAGAAAACACTTTTTCTCACAGAGAGCTGTGAGTCTGTGGAATTCTCTGCCTCAGAGGGCGGTGGAGGCCGATTCTCTGGATGCTTTCAAGAGAGAGCTAGATAGGGCTCTTAAAGATAGCGGAGTCAGGGGATATGGGGAGAAGGCAGGAACGGGGTACTGATTGGGGATGATCAGCCGTGATCACATTGAATGGTGGTGCTGGCTGGAAGGGCCGAATGGCCTACACCTATTGTCTATTGTCTGTTGAGAACCTTTTAGAATTTTTTGAGGATGTAACTAGTAGAGTGGATAAGGGAGAACCTGTGGATGTGTTATATCTGGACTTTCAGATGGCATTCGACAAGGTCCCACATAGGAGATTAGTATACAAACTTAAAGCACACAGTATTGGGGGTTCAGTATTGATGTGGATAGAGAACTGGCTGGCAGACAGGAGGCAAAGAGTAGGAGTAAATGGGTCCTTTTCAGAATGGCAGGCAGTGACTAGTGGGGTACCGCAAGGCTCAGTACTGGGACCCCAGCTATTTACAATATACATAAATGATCTGGACGAGGGAATTGAATGTAACATCTCCAAGTTTGCGGATGACACTAAGCTGGGGGGCAGTGTTAGCTGTGGGGAGGATGCTAGGAGGCTGCAAGGTGACTTGGATGGGCTGGGTGAGTGGGCAAATGCATGGCAGATGCAGTATAATGTGGATAAATGTGAGGTTATCCACTTTGGCGGCAAAAACTGGAGGGTAGACTATTATCTGAATGGTGGCCGATTAGGAAAAGGGGAGATGCAACAAGACCTGGGTGTCATGGTACATCAGTCATTGAAAGTAGGCATGCAGGTGCAGCAGGCAGTGAAGAAAGCGAATGGTATGTTGGCATTCATAGCGAAAGGATTTGAGTATAGGAGCAGGGAGGTTCTACTGCAGTTGTACAGGGTCTTGGTGAGGCCACACCTGGAGTATTGCGTACAGTTTTGGTCTCCTAATCTGAGGAAAGACATTCTTGCCATAGAGGGAGTACAGAGAAGGTTCACCAGACTGATTCCTGGGATGGCAGGGCTTCCATATGAAGAAAGACTGGATAGACTCGGCTTGTACTCGCTGGCATTTAGGAGATTGAGGGGGGATCTTATAGAAACTTACAAAATTCTTAAGGGGTTGGACAGGCTAGATGCAGGAAGATTGTTCCCGATGTTGGGGAGGTCCAGAACAAGGGGTCACAGCTTAAGGATAAGGGGGAAATCTTTTAGGACCGAGATGAGAAGATCTTTTTTCACACAGAGAGTGGTGAGTCTGTGGAATTCTCTGCCACAGAAAGTAGTTGAGGCCAGTTCGTTGGCTATATTTAAGAGGGAGTTAGATGTGGCCCTTGTGGCTAATGGGATCAGGGGGGGATGGAGAGAAGGCGGGTATGGGATACTGAGTTGGATGATCAGCCATGATCACATTGAATTGCGGTGAAGGTTCGAATGGCCTCCTTCTGCACCTATTGTCTATTGAGAACCTTCTTCGACGTCACCCATTCCTTCTCTACAGAGATGCTGCCTGTCCCGCTGAGTTACCCCTGCATTTTGTGTCTACCTTGGTGGAGCCATGTTGGGTCTGACATGCAACGTCTCAGTGATCATGCTACTTTAATGCTGCGCGGATCATACTCCTAATAATTCCTCGTCTGTTGCAAAACAAACTTGGCGAATAATGTGTGATTCTGATTCTGATAAGTAAGTAAGTTTATTGGTCAAGTATTCACATACAAGGAATTTGCCTTGGTGCTCCGTCCCCAAGTTACAACATGACACACAGTGACACAATTACCCTAATGTTGCTTTAGGGTTGATCTGATTTTCACTGCAATGTGGTTTGCAATGTTGAACTGATTTTTCCCGTGCAATGTCGATCTTATTTTACTCCTGCGTTGCCCTAATCTTCCTCCTCTGTTGCTTTAGAGTTCAGCGTAGTTTGTTCCTACTTTGCCTCAAAGTTGACACTAACGGGCCTGTCCCACATACGCGACTTTTTCGGCGACTGCAGGTCGTTGCAGGTCGGCGAAAATGTTCGACGTGTTGAAAATCCAGCGGCGACCAGAACAAGGTACGCCTCTTTGGGCGACCACTCGCGACCGTACGGGCTTCACCCCGCGACATGTCGCCCGTACGGTCGTGAGTCGTCTCCTCAGTCGCCCAAAGAGTCGTAGCGTCTTTCTGGTCGCCGCTGGATTTTCAACACGTTGAACATTTTCGACCTATGTCGGGTGCCGGCAGTCCCCGAAAAAGTTGCGTAAGTGGGACAGGCCCGTTAACGTCACATCCTATGTTGCTCGCAAGTTTGTGTGAATTTTGATTCCACCTTGTGTCAGCGTTGATCTTATTTTACCGGCGTGTAGCCCGAATGTTGATTTGTGCCCGACAGGCTTGGATGCAGGAATAAAAAATGGTCCCAGATGTTGGGGGTTGGGGGGGGGGGGGGGGGTGCGGGGGGGAGTCCAGAAGCAACATGGGGGATCACAGTTTAAAAATAAGGGGTAGACCAGTTTAGGACTGAGATGTGAATGTGTGGAATTCGCTGCCACGGAGGCCGATTCACTGGGTGTTTTCAAGAGAGAGTTAGATTTAGCTTCTAGGGCTAACGGAATCAAGGGATATGGGGGAGAAGGCAGGAACGGGGTACTGATTGGGGATGATCAGCCACGATCACATTGAATGGCGGTGCTGGCTCGAAGGGCCGAATGGCCTGCTCCTGCACCTATTGTCTGTTGTGTATGGTATCCTGGTGCCATCTGTTGTTTGGTTTCACGGTTGGCTCTCCGTCTCGAACTGGGACCAAATTGAGTTCATTTCACTGCAGTGTTGTTCATTTTACTGATATTTGATTTGATTCGATTTGATTTTATTATTTGTCATTCGAACCTCAGAGAGGCTCGAACGAAACTCCGTATCTACAAGCCATACAATCAGAACAATATATTAAAAAATATATATATATAGGTGTGTTCGGTGTTGCGTGACGTTAACTTCTCTGCTGCGTTAAAGTTGAGCTGAATTTACACCGATGTTGCCTCAAGGTTGACTTGACTAACTCCAATGTTGCTTTCAAAGTTGTGTGGATTTCACTCGCGTCTTGCTTCAAACTTCAGCTGATTCCACTCCCAAATTGCTTCAGCGTTGAGATAATTTTCCCTCCACGTTGCTCGTGCGGCTAATTTTACTTCCATCGTGCCTGGATGTTGCTCATTTTAATCTTTTGTGGGTCTCACTGTCGCCTGAGTTTGACATCTCCGTCGCTGACGATACGATAGAACGTTATTGGGGAACCGATCTGCTAACAGCCACCCAGCCACAAGATTCATGAAACGTGGACTTAAAGTGACGAGTGGAAAGGATTGGGGGATGTGCAAAGATTGGGGGGGTGGGGGGGGGGGGGGGTCTCAGTGGACCCCATGACAGAAGGGGGAGGAGTTGTCCAGTTTGATAGCCGCAGGGAAGAAGGATCTCCTGTGGCGTTCTGTGCTGCATCTTGGTGGGACCAGTCTGTTGCTGAAGGTGCTCCCCAGGATGAGAGATTCAAGATGCTCCTCAGGATGACCAGTGTGTTGGGCAGCTTCAAAGTTGGCCTAAAGTGACTCCTCTTTTGCCTCAACGTAGAAACATAGAAAATAGGTGCAGCAGTAGAGGCCATTCGGCCCTTCGAGCCTGCACCGCCATTCAATATGATCATGGCTGATCATCCAACTCAGTATCCCGTACCTGCCTTCTCTCCATACCCCCTGATCCCTTTAGCCACAAGGGCCACATCTAACTCCCTCTTGAATATAGCCAATGAACTGGCCTCAACTACCTTCTGTGGCAGAGAGTTCCAGAGACCCACCACTCTCTGTGTGAAAAATGATTTTCTCATCTCGGTCCTAAAAGACGTCCCCCTTATCCTTAAACTGTGACCCCTTGTTCTGGACCTCCCCAACTTTGAGCTGATTTTTCGGCTTGCAAAGGTGAGCAATTAATGTTACTTCCTTGTGGCTTCGATGTTACCATATAATGGAAAATAAATGGTCGGCACGGACTGGAAGGGCTGAGAAGGCCTGTTTCCGTGCTGTAATTGTTATATGGTTATATGGTTCTATTCTCCAGAGATGCTGCCTGTCCCGCTGAGTTACTCCAGCATTGTGTGTCTACCTTCGATTTAAATCAGTATCTGCAGTTCCTTCCTACACATCCTACCCCAACCCAGATTCTCCTTCTCTCCACCAAAGGCTTTTGGCAGCGCTAGGCCGCTCGACTGGTTTTGTGTGGGATTAGCAGCCAATTTGCTGATCCTGTTCCAAAACGATGTTTCTGTGTGATTGGAGTAATATGTGCTCCTTTTGTTATTCCTGATAATGGATCTGATTTAACTTCAAGCCAAGTATGTTCCAAAGTTGATATTCTTTCTCTTGTTGATGCTGGGTGAAGGGGAATGATTGAATCTGGCCAAACGTTACATGATGTGTGTGTGTGTGTGCGTTTCGTGTTACACGCTGCGGTGATATAAAGGCAGTTATTCGCTCAGATTCCAACACTTTACGATCTGTGCATGTTACATGTTTAAGAAGGAAATGCAGATGCTGGAAAAAATCGAAGGTAGACAAAAATGCTGGAGAAACTCAGCGGGTGAGGCAGCATCTATGGAGCGAAGGAAATAGGTCGAGACTTCGTCAGACTGATGTGGGGAGGTGGGGGCGGGAAGAAGAAAGGAAGAGGCGGAGACAGTGGGCTGTGGGGGAGCTGGGAAGGGCACGGGAAGGAGGGAGGAAGCAGGGAGTACCTGAAATTGGAGAAGTCAATGTTCATACCGCTGGGGTGTAAACTGCCCAAGCGAAATATGAGGCGCTGCTCCTCCAATTTGCGGTGGGACTCACTCTGGCCATGGAGGAGGCCCAGGACAGAAAGGTCGGATTGGGAATGCGAGGGGGAGTTGAAGTGCTGAGCCACCGGGAGATCAGGTTGGTTATTGCGAACCGAGCGGAGGTGTTGGGCGAAGCGATCGCCAAGCCTGCGCTTGGTCTCACCGATGTAGAGCAGCTGACACCTAGAGCAGCGGATGCAATAGATGAGATTGGAGGAGGCGCAGGTGAACCTCTGTCGCACCTGGAACGACTGCTTGGGTCCTTGGATGGAGTCGAGGGGGGAGGTAAAGCGGCAAGTGTAGCATTCCCTGCGGTTGCAAGGGAAAGTGCCCGGGGAGGGGGTGGTTTGGGTATGTTACAGGGTACGTTAGACAACACGGATAGTTCATGGTGATAACATGACTTGGTTTGACAACACGAACACGTGGTCCATCACAGCCACTGTCAAAGGTTCCGACAGTTCAGGAAGGAACAGCAGATGCTGGTTGACACCGCAGACAGACACAAAACGCCGGAGTAACTCAGCGGGACAGGCAGCATCTCTGGAGAGAAGGAATGGCCCACGTTTCGGGTTGAGACCCTTCTTCAGACTGATGTCAGGGGAATGGGCGGGACATAAATTGAATGTAGTCGGACTACATTCTATCTCTGTCCCGCCCACTCCCTGGGCTTGTACACTCTGGAGTTTAGAAGGATGAGAGGGGACCTCATTGAAACGTACAAGATTATTAAGGGTTGGGACAGGCTAGAAGCAGGTTCCCGATGTTGGGGGAGTCCAGAACCAGGGGCCACACACAGTTTAAGAATAAGGAGTAAGCCATTTAGAACGGAGACGAGGAAACACTTTTTCACACAGAGAGTGGTGAGTCTGTGGAATTCTCTGCCTCAGAGGGCGGTGGAGGCCGGTTCTCTGGATGCTTTCAAGAGAGAGCTAGATAGGGCTCTTAAAGATAGTGGAGTCAGGGGATATGGGGAGAAGGCAGGAACGGGGTACTGATTGGGGATGATCAGCCATGATCACATTGAATGGCGGCGCTGGCTCGAAGGGTCGAATGGCCTCCTCCTGCACCTACAGACCTGTACAGGGATGGTCAGATTCTGCACCAGGCCAACTGTAGCGATCTTCAGTAGCAACCAATTAGGTTGAGATTGGTAAAACCAATCTCAAGCTAATTAATCCGTCTCGCGGCACTGGAATTAAATGTAGTTAAATGATTGATCACAGAGTGATACAGCGTGGAAACAGGCCCTTCGGCCCATCTTGCCCACACCAGCCAACATGTCCCATCTACACTAGTCCCACCTGCCCACATTTCCCTCCAAACCTGTCCCATCCATGTACCTGTCTAGCTGTTTCTTATAGGTTGGGATAGTCCCAGCCTCAACTACCTCCTCCGGCAGCTCGTTCCATACACACACCACCCTTTGTGTGAAAAAGTTATCCCTCAGATTCAATAGACAATAACAGGAGTAGGCCATTCGGCCCTTCTAGCCAGCACCGCCATTCAATGTGATCGTGGCTGATCATCCCCAATCATAATTTAAGAAGGAACTGCTGATGCTGGAAAATCGAAGGCAGTCTGGAGAAGAGTTTCAGCCTGAAGCGTTGCCTATTTCCTTCGCTCCATAGATGCTGCCACACCCGCTGAGTTTCTCCAGCATTTTTGTTGATCCCCAATCAGTACCCCGTTCCTGCCTTCTCCCCATATCCCCTGACTCCGCTATCTTTTAAGAGCCCTATGTAGCTCTCTCTTGAAAGTATCCAGAGAACCGGCCTCCAATTAAATCTTTCCCCGCGTCCACCGTAAACGCATGTCGTGTGGTCCTCGATCCCCCTACTCTGGGCGAGAGGCTCTCTGCTGGGAACTGCAGTTGCTGTTCATCATCTCTCTGCCGGTGCAGTCGCCCAGACTGGGAGACATGAAAGGTTTTTGTTTCCACTCCTCGGAGGGATTAGTAACTGAGAACATACGAGTTTAAATGCTTAAACTGTGCCAGATTCATTGAGAGATTGCCGATTCTAACGCACTCACCACTGCACGCCTTGCAACAAAAGCCTTTAACATTACACCTTTCCCGACCTCCAGAGGCCCCAGAGAAACATGGACAATAGGTGCAGGATTCGGCCCTTCCAGCCAGCTCCACCATTCAATGTGATCACGGCTGATCATCCCCAATCAGTACCCCGTTCCTGCCTTCTCCCCATATCCCTTAATTCCGTTAGCCCTCAGAGCTAAATCTAAAGGGCCTGTCCCACTTGGCGATTTCAAGAGAGAGGCTCTTAAAGATCGCGGAGTCAGGGATAAATCCCCAGGGCCAGATAAGCTGCATCCCAGAGTACTTAAGGAAGTAGCCCCAGAAATAGTGATGCATTAGTGATAATTTTTCAAAACTCTTTAGATTCTGGAGTAGTTCCTGAGGATTGGAGGGTAGCTAATGTAACACCACTTTTTAAAAAGGGAGGGAGAGAGAAAACGGGGAATTACAGACCAGTTAGTCTAACATCGGTAGTGGGGAAAATGCTAGAGTCAGTTATTAAAGATGGGATAGCAGCACATTTGGAAAGTGGTGAAATCATTGGACAAAGTCAGCATGGATTTACGAAAGGTAAATCATGTCTGACAAATCTGATAGAATTTTTCGAGGATGTAACTAGTAGAGTGGATAAGGGAGAACCAGTGGATGTGTTATATCTGGACTTTCAGAAGGCTTTCAACAAGGTCCCACATAAGAGATTAGCATACAAACTTAAAGCACACGGTATTGGGGGTTCAGTATTGATGTGGATAGAGAACTGGCTGGCAGACAGGAAGCAAAGGGTAGGAGTAAACGGGCCCTTTTCACAATGGCAGGCAGTGACTAGTGGGGTGCCACAAGGCTCAGTGCTGGGACCCCAGCTATTTACAATATATATTAATGATCTGGATGAGGGAATTGAATGCAACATCTCCAAGTTTGCGGATAACACGAAGCTGGGGGGCAGTGTTAGCTGTGAGGAGGATGCTAGGAGGCTGCAAGGTGGCTTGGATAGGCTGGGTGAGTGGGCAAATGCATGGCAGATGCAGTATAATGTGGATAAATGTGAGGTTATCCTCTTTGGCGGCAAAACATGAGGGTAGACTATTATCTGAGTGGTGGCCGATTAGGAAAAGGGGAGATGCAACGAGACCTGGGTGTCATGGTACACCAATCATTGAAAGTAGGCATGCAGGTGCAGCAGGCAGTGAAGAAAGCGAATGGTATGTTAGCTTTCATAGCAAAAGGATTTGAGTATAGGAGCAGGGAGGTTCTACTGCAGTTGTACAGGGTCTTGGTGAGACCACACTTGGAGTATTGTGTACAGTTTTGGTCTCCTAATCTGAAGAAAGACATTCTTGCCATAGAGGGAGTACAGAGAAGGTTCACCAGACTGATTCCTGGGATGTCAGGACTTCCATATGAAGAAAGACTGGATAGACTCGGCTTG
>CAUPSL010000775.1:5000-50000 GCA_963514005.1 Raja brachyura | reverse complement strand
AAGAATATAGAGAACAGTATAACGGGGAAGAGAGGCCAGATAGCACAGAGAATAACCTGTGAGCAAAAGAATGTGGTGTATGCAATTAGATGTAAAGAGTGTAACTTGCTGTACATAGGCGAAACAGGTAACAGCATCAGAGTCAGACTGACAGGACACCTCAGCAACATCACAAGGGGGGACCAATCCACACCCATTAGCAGACACTTCCAGCAACATGGGATCCAGTCCCTAGAGATCATGGGCCTGGAAACAAACATAAATTGGACAACAGGGAGACGGAAGCGAGCAGAGAGGCTATGGATAGAAGCGCTACAGACAAAAGAGCCCAATGGCCTAAATCTAGCATAAACTCAAACCTAGGGTGGATCCTAACTGACTCCTACAAATCTATGGAAGGGCAAGTGTAAGGCAAATAGATTTGGACAAGGGTGATGAAACCGTGGGCCAAGTACCAAGTGACAGTACATAGTGAAAAGCAATCCCCAGGGGGAGATCAACAAGCACCAGAGGGCTTTTGTCCTACTGTCCGATAAATCACAACCTAACCTTTTCAGTGACACGGGCTTCATCACTCAGGCAAATCAAAACTGCAGAAGGAGCAGGCCACAGAAAAGATTCAAATGGAGTCAGGAGGGTGAAACCCAAACCAAAGGGTGGGGAGATGATGGAGAATAACAGTACCAACCTAGAGAGTGGACTCGAATAAGCATAGGATTGAAGTGAGGGACACTCTAAAACCAGGTTAGGGAGACAGGACGAACCAGAAAGGGAGCCAAATGATGGTCAGACAGGACAGTCACAGCTCACCCGAGGATAACCTTAACCCTAAACAACCCTAAAAAACACCCCAAAGCATCCCCCCAAACAACTGACAACACCCCCCCTCCCCTACAACCAGACCCCACTGAATCACCCCAAACAACCCTAAACGCCCCAAACAACCCTAAACATCCCCCCAAACAACTGACAAACACCCCCCCCCTCCCCTACAACCTAAACCTAACCCTAAACCCACCCCATCCCTACAACCTAAACCTAACAGCAGACCCCACTGAATCACCCCACACAACCCTAAACACCCCGAACAATCCAAAACTCCCCCCAAACAGATAAACCCCTCCACTGAATCACCCCAATCAACCCCAAAACACCCCGAACAATGCAAAATTCCCCCCAAACAGACAAACCCCCCCCACTGAATCACCCCAATCAACCCCAAAACACCCCGAACAATCCAAAAATCCCCCCAAACAGATAACCCCCCCCCACTGAATCACCCCAATCAACCCCAAAACACCCCAAACAAACCAAAAATCCCACCAAACAGACAAACCCCCCCACCGAATCACCCCAATCAACCCCAAAACACCCCGAACAATCCAAAAATCCCCCCAAACAGATTAACCCCCCCCCCACTGAATCACCCCAATCAACCCCAAAACACCCCGAACAACCCAAATCACCTAACCAAACAACTGATTAACAGCCCCCCACCCTACAACCTAAACCTAACATCAGACCCCACTGAGTCACCCCAAACCCTAAAAAAACTCCCCAGTAAAGCAGACAATACACCCCCCCCCCTCCCCTACAACCTAAACCTAACAGCAGACCCCATTGAATCACCCCAATCAACCACAAAACACCCCGAACAACCCACAAATCCCCCCAGATAAACCCCCCCCCCACCCTACCACCTAAACCTAACAGCAGACCCCACTGAATCACCCCAACCAACCCCAAAACACCCCGAACAATCCAAAAATCCCCCCAAACAGATTAAACCCCCCCCCCCCACTGAATCACCCCGATCAACCCCAAAACACCCCGAACAATCCTAAAATCCCCCCAAACAGATAAAACCCCCCCTCACTGAAACACCCCAATCAACCCCAAAACACCCCGAAGAATCCAAAAATCCTCACAAACAGATTAAACTCCCCCTCACTGAAACACCCCAATCAACCCCAAAACACCCCGAACAATCCAAAAATCGCCCCAAACAGATACCCCCCATTGAATCACCCCAATCAATCCCAAAACACCCTGAACAACCCAAAACACGTCCCCAAACAACTGATTAACACTCCCCCCACCCTACAACCTAAACCTAACAGCAGACCCCACTGAAGATTACCCCAAACATCCCTAAAAACACCCCGAACAACCCAAAACATCCCCCCAAACTGACAATAAACCCCCCCACCCTACAACCTAAACCTAACAGCAGACCCCACTGAATCCTCACCAAACAACCCCCCCAAAAAAAGTACACCCAAAACAACCCAGAGACCCCTCCCCAGCAGCCACTATAAGAACCTACCAAACTCAGCCATAAACCAGACAGGCTACAAAACAGAGGTACTAGAACCTGACATATCTACAACAGGAAACCCACCCCTACCCCAGCCAGGACCCCCTGCCCAGAAGAACCTTGGGCACCACACACACAAGAAACATGTTGGCAGAGCACATACATAACTTAGACTTGCAGAACATGATTGTGGACAAGAGGTTTTTGGACATTTATTGATCAACAGAGACTGAAAACACTAGCAGCAAATGATATAAGATACCAGAGACATTTTGTAACTAACAAACAAAAAAAGTGGACAGACCAGTCCAAACAAAGAACAGGAGGAGCCCAACCAAAGTGACCGGTCTTAGGACCCAGCACATGGGAAGCTCCACCCAGAAAGGGAGGAACATTAACCTACCTTTTAAAAACCCAAAACGTCTAGAATTAGATCTCTTTCCCTGATGAAGCTAAAGCAATAGCGAAACTGGAGAAAATCGTTGCCCAGTCGGGAAGAGTTCGGCAAGCGGTCTCCGCAAGCTGGAAATAACCAAAGACTTGGTGAGCACCTTGGTGTTAACCCTACGACGCTTGATATATTTGATGCTTAGATTTGTCTGTGTTAGCATTGCAGCATAGTCTACTAAGCCTGAAATGAGTTATAACATGCAGAGGGAAGGGGGGAAAGGGAGATTTTTTAACAACAGTAATGGGGTCAATCGCAACCAGCACAGCAATCAATCTCGCCAGAGGGATTCCTTTGCAGTTGCTGTAAGAATTATTTATAAAATGGCCCAGGCTTTACACCATTTAGGAGTTCTAAAACAACGGAACGTACCCCCTAAGGGTATCACGAGGCAGGCCAAGATATTAACACACTTTGTAAAACCAGCAAATCCCTCCCAGGAAACATTAAAAAAATTGGCTTCTAATGCTGAAACCTGGGCAAAACAAACACGACAAATTTTGATTGAACATTACCAAAATAGTCTGGAGTGCCTGGAGGATGAATATCGCGAGGGCCAGCCTACAGATCGTGTGCAGGAAGCGGTCGCCAAGGCCCTAATCTGGAACAAGAAAAATTTGGGAGAAAAATTTAAAATCAGAATGGAGGATCTTAGATCCCGTGTTATGAACCTGACCTCAGAGACTGGGCCTGAACAGAACTGCTTGCGAGATTGCCAGGCTCGCAAGTCAGCGACTGTAACGTCTAATGTAGCGGTACATATCCCGCAAGATTTGTTTACTATTTCACAGGAAAACCAAATCGATCAACCCCGCACTGTATGGGCCTCCCGCCCAGTCCCGGTCCCCGTCCAGAGCGCGCCCCGCTCCGCTCCCCTCCGCCCTGTTCCCCGCGGCCGCGCCGCCCACGGCTCCGCTCCAGCCAGCCCCGACATAACCCCCCCCACCACCCCGGTGCGTCCACCCATCAGCCCCCAGATCGTGGTGTCGCGACCGCAACAACCGGCGCATGCGTGACCAGCCGGCCTCCCCGGCACGCGAGCCCCAGGCCCACTTCCGGTCCGCGGCCGACACCGGCTCCGAGGACTGGACACGGCCCCCGCGCTCCGAATCCCCCAGCGCGTCCGCCCTCATCGACCGGAGCCTCTCCTCACGCCAGGGCACCCACGGCCCTCTCCCCCAGAGACCACGGGCCGAGCGCAGACCCTCCCGTGGACAGACCCAGCGGACCACGGACACAGCCGGACAGGAAGTCACGACCGCGGTGCCACAGGTAATCAGGTCCGGTACTGCTACTCCTTCCCTCGCACCAACCGTTCCCACTCCAACACACGGGGTCCCAGCACCGAGGGTTAGACCAACACGTAGTTGCACGCAGCAGCAGAGGACCCCAGACACAGTTAGCGATTCACAGGACGACTTTCAGCAGCACACACGGAGGGGTTCAGGGAAGAGACTGGCAGAAGTAACCAGACACCCCCATACAAGTCAGAAAAATGTTACCTGGAAGCTACAAGCCAGCAAGCCTGTTTTAATAATTGGAGATTCAAATATTGCCAGGATCCCCAAATTCTCCAACAATAACATACAATTGGACAGCTATCCAGGAGCCAAATGTACACATGGCACTTCCATCCTTGACAAATTGAACCAGTGTCCAGAAACCCAAAAAGTAATTCTCTCTTTTGGCATTAATCATAAGGAACAAAGACCACAGACGGCCATCAAACAACTCCAAACACTAATCAGGATGGCCAGGGGGAAATTCCCTAATGCCAGCATATGGATCCCCATGATCAACTTCAGCCAATCTCTCCCAGCACCAGAGCAGGACACACTCAGACAACTTAATGACTACATACAGACCAAGAAACACATTCCCACTATTCCCACCTGCCAGTTTAAAGTAGCCGCAGACCATATCCACTGGACAGAACCCACAGCCCGAGCCATAATCAGAGAATGGATGAAGCATTTAAACTGTTAGGGACACCATGCCAAGAGAGGCAGGCCCCACAATTAGGGAAAACAATCATCAACCTTTCTAAGACATTCTCCCTTACGGAAACCCAAGAGAGGGTACTGAACAGAGGCCTCACCTTCGTCCCTACTCCCAAATCCCACAAGGAACAAGTGCAGGGTGACCTACACAGATTTTATCGATCCATTAAGTTAATACACCACTTCAGTGGCGCAGAGCCTGGCGAAATTATACCCTTCAGGCCACTCACAGGATGGACCCCAGACGACGAGGATGTCCCTAGAGAGATAACAGAATTTATAACAGAGACAGCATCAGCCATTGGGGATATGCCCACAACGAAAGATAAGTCTAACCTCACCAGAAAAGAGAGGCATGCCTTGATGGAGCTGAGGGACAACAATGAGATAGTGATCAAACCAGCAGACAAGGGGAGCAGCATAGTCATCATGGACAGACAACAGTACCTCTTCGAGGCACATAGGCAACTGAACAAGATAGAACACTACACTAAGTTAGATGAGCCCATATATAAAGAAACACAAAAGGAAATAGGGGACATTTTGGAAGAGCTTAAGACATCAGGATACATCCTAGAGAAACAGGTAGAATACCTAACAGGCCAACAACCCAGGGCGAGGAAGTTCTACATGCTCCCAAAGATACACAAAAACCCAGACACATGGACAGTGCCTGGAGAAATACCGCCAGGTAGGCCCATAGTGTCAGACTGTAGTAGCGAATCCTATGGGGTAGCAGAATACATTGACCACTACCTGAACCCACTGGCACAACAGCACCCCAGCTACATCAAAGACACCTACCACTTCACCCGAATAGTTAACTCCCTCAGCATACCGCCCAACGCAATACTCTTCACCATGGATGTGGAAAGCCTGTACACAAACATAGAGACAGACAGGGGGATACAGGCGGTCAAAAACATCCTACAGAGAAATCCTGACCCAGAGAGGCCAGACGAGGCCCTAGTTAAACTACTTGATCTGGGTTTGACCAAGAATGACTTTGAATTTAACGGGGAATTCTATTTACAAGTCAAAGGGACAGCAATGGGGAAGAAGTTTGCCCCAGCGTATGCCAACATATACATGGCAGAATGGGAGGAGACAGTTTTCCACAAATGTCCCAAGCGTCCAATGTGCTACTATAGATTCCTCGATGACATTTGGGGAGTGTGGACACACTCAGAAGGGGAATTAGAGGAGTTTATTAACATACTCAATGCCCACCACCCTTCCATCAAGGTAAAGGCCATGACTAGCCAGGAGAGGGTGGACTTCCTCGACACCACTGTCTTTAAACTACCATCATTAGATAATCAGGACCATAAACTAGCGACCAAAGTCTTTTTCAAACCCACAGACACCCACACCCTCCTACACACCACGAGCCACCACCCAAAACATACCTTCAGGGGTATCGTTAAGTCACAACTGACCCGCTTCCACCGTATATGTACCAGGGAGGAGGACTTCAACCAGGCCACAAGCACCCTCTTCACCGCCCTCAGACAGAGGGGTTACTGCAAACGGAAATTAAGACACATCAAGTCAGATTTTCTAAAAAGCATACAAGCGCCCAGACCTAGACCAGGGACCACATTGAACTTACCACTAATAACAAGATATGCCAACATGGCTGTCCAGGCCCACAAAATAGTCAAGGGCCGTTTTGAACAATTCCAAAGGGGATTTGCCACACTAAAGGGGTACAAGGTAATGTCAGCATTCAAACGGGCTAAAAATCTGAAGGACATCCTGGTCAGTACAAGTTTACACACAAGCCCAGACTGTGGACAGAGACGGTGTGGAGCCTGCACCCACTTAGTAATAGCCAAGAATATAGAGAACAGTATAACGGGGAAGAGAGGCCAGATAGCACAGAGAATAACCTGTGAGCAAAAGAATGTGGTGTATGCAATTAGATGTAAAGAGTGTAACTTGCTGTACATAGGCGAAACAGGTAACAGCATCAGAGTCAGACTGACAGGACACCTCAGCAACATCACAAGGGGGGACCAATCCACACCCATTAGCAGACACTTCCAGCAACATGGGATCCAGTCCCTAGAGATCATGGGCCTGGAAACAAACATAAATTTGGACAACAGGGAGACGGAAGCGAGCAGAGAGGCTATGGATAGAAGCGCTACAGACAAAAGAGCCCAATGGCCTAAATCTAGCATAAACTCAAACCTAGGGTGGATCCTAACTGACTCCTACAAATCTATGGAAGGGCAAGTGTAAGGCAAATAGATTTGGACAAGGGTGATGAAACCGTGGGCCAAGTACCAAGTGACAGTACATAGTGAAAAGCAATCCCCAGGGGGAGATCAACAAGCACCAGAGGGCTTTTGTCCTACTGTCCGATAAATCACAACCTAACCTTTTCAGTGACACGGGCTTCATCACTCAGGCAAATCAAAACTGCAGAAGGAGCAGGCCACAGAAAAGATTCAAATGGAGTCAGGAGGGTGAAACCCAAACCAAAGGGTGGGGAGATGATGGAGAATAACAGTACCAACCTAGAGAGTGGACTCGAATAAGCATAGGATTGAAGTGAGGGACACTCTAAAACCAGGTTAGGGAGACAGGACGAACCAGAAAGGGAGCCAAATGATGGTCAGACAGGACAGTCACAGCTCACCCGAGGATAACCTTAACCCTAAACAACCCTAAAAAACACCCCAAAGCATCCCCCCAAACAACTGACAACACCCCCCCTCCCCTACAACCAGACCACACTGAATCACCCCAAACAACCCTAAACGCCCCAAACAACCCTAAACATCCCCCCAAACAACTGACAAACACCCCCCCCCTCCCCTACAACCTAAACCTAACCCTAAACCCACCCCCATCCCTACAACCTAAACCTAACAGCAGACCCCACTGAATCACCCCACACAACCCTAAACACCCCGAACAATCCAAAACTCCCCCCAAACAGATAAACCCCTCCACTGAATCACCCCAATCAACCCCAAAACACCCCGAACAATGCAAAATTCCCCCCAAACAGACAAACCCCCCCACTGAATCACCCCAATCAACCCCAAAACACCCCGAACAATCCAAAAATCCCCCCAAACAGATAACCCCCCCCCACTGAATCACCCCAATCAACCCCAAAACACCCCAAACAAACCAAAAATCCCACCAAACAGACAAACCCCCCCACCGAATCACCCCAATCAACCCCAAAACACCCCGAACAATCCAAAAATCCCCCCAAACAGATTAACCCCCCCCCCCCACTGAATCACCCCAATCAACCCCAAAACACCCCGAACAACCCAAATCACCTAACCAAACAACTGATTAACAGCCCCCCACCCTACAACCTAAACCTAACATCAGACCCCACTGAGTCACCCCAAACCCTAAAAAAACTCCCCAGTAAAGCAGACAATACACCCCCCCCCCCTCCCCTACAACCTAAACCTAACAGCAGACCCCATTGAATCACCCCAATCAACCACAAAACACCCCGAACAACCCACAAATCCCCCCAGATAAACCCCCCCCCCACCCTACCACCTAAACCTAACAGCAGACCCCACTGAATCACCCCAACCAACCCCAAAACACCCCGAACAATCCAAAAATCCCCCCAA
Organism: Raja brachyura; assembly: GCA_963514005.1. The sequence goes on along the minus strand of CAUPSL010000775.1, from coordinate 41,618 downwards.
ACAGATTAAACCCCCCCCCCACTGAATCACCCCGATCAACCCCAAAACACCCCGAACAATCCTAAAATCCCCCCAAACAGATAAAACCCCCCCTCACTGAAACACCCCAATCAACCCCAAAACACCCCGAAGAATCCAAAAATCCTCACAAACAGATTAAACTCCCCCTCACTGAAACACCCCAATCAACCCCAAAACACCCCGAACAATCCAAAAATCGCCCCAAACAGATACCCCCCATTGAATCACCCCAATCAATCCCAAAACACCCTGAACAACCCAAAACACGTCCCCAAACAACTGATTAACACTCCCCCCACCCTACAACCTAAACCTAACAGCAGACCCCACTGAAGATTACCCCAAACATCCCTAAAAACACCCCGAACAACCCAAAACATCCCCCCAAACTGACAATAAACCCCCCCACCCTACAACCTAAACCTAACAGCAGACCCCACTGAATCCTCACCAAACAACCCCCCCAAAAAAAGTACACCCAAAACAACCCAGAGACCCCTCCCCAGCAGCCACTATAAGAACCTACCAAACTCAGCCATAAACCAGACAGGCTACAAAACAGAGGTACTAGAACCTGACATATCTACAACAGGAAACCCACCCCTACCCCAGCCAGGACCCCCTGCCCAGAAGAACCTTGGGCACCACACACACAAGAAACATGTTGGCAGAGCACATACATAACTTAGACTTGCAGAACATGATTGTGGACAAGAGGTTTTTGGACATTTATTGATCAACAGAGACTGAAAACACTAGCAGCAAATGATATAAGATACCAGAGACATTTTGTAACTAACAAACAAAAAAAGTGGACAGACCAGTCCAAACAAAGAACAGGAGGAGCCCAACCAAAGTGACCGGTCTTAGGACCCAGCACATGGGAAGCTCCACCCAGAAAGGGAGGAACATTAACCTACCTTTTAAAAACCCAAAACGTCTAGAATTAGATCTCTTTCCCTGATGAAGCTAAAGCAATAGCGAAACTGGAGAAAATCGTTGCCCAGTCGGGAAGAGTTCGGCAAGCGGTCTCCGCAAGCTGGAAATAACCAAAGACTTGGTGAGCACCTTGGTGTTAACCCTACGACGCTTGATATATTTGATGCTTAGATTTGTCTGTGTTAGCATTGCAGCATAGTCTACTAAGCCTGAAATGAGTTATAACATGCAGAGGGAAGGGGGGAAAGGGAGATTTTTTAACAACAGTAATGGGGTCAATCGCAACCAGCACAGCAATCAATCTCGCCAGAGGGATTCCTTTGCAGTTGCTGTAAGAATTATTTATAAAATGGCCCAGGCTTTACACCATTTAGGAGTTCTAAAACAACGGAACGTACCCCCTAAGGGTATCACGAGGCAGGCCAAGATATTAACACACTTTGTAAAACCAGCAAATCCCTCCCAGGAAACATTAAAAAAATTGGCTTCTAATGCTGAAACCTGGGCAAAACAAACACGACAAATTTTGATTGAACATTACCAAAATAGTCTGGAGTGCCTGGAGGATGAATATCGCGAGGGCCAGCCTACAGATCGTGTGCAGGAAGCGGTCGCCAAGGCCCTAATCTGGAACAAGAAAAATTTGGGAGAAAAATTTAAAATCAGAATGGAGGATCTTAGATCCCGTGTTATGAACCTGACCTCAGAGACTGGGCCTGAACAGAACTGCTTGCGAGATTGCCAGGCTCGCAAGTCAGCGACTGTAACGTCTAATGTAGCGGTACATATCCCGCAAGATTTGTTTACTATTTCACAGGAAAACCAAATCGATCAACCCCGCACTGTATGGGCCTCCCGTCGAGTCCCGGTCCCGGTCCCCGTCCAGAGCGCGCCCCGCTCCGCTCCCCTCCGCCCTGTTCCCCGCGGCCGCGCCGCCCACGGCTCCGCTCCAGCCAGCCCCGACATAACCCCCCCCACCACCCCGGTGCGTCCACCCATCAGCCCCCAGATCGTGGTGTCGCGACCGCAACAACCGGCGCATGCGTGACCAGCCGGCCTCCCCGGCACGCGAGCCCCAGGCCCACTTCCGGTCCGCGGCCGACACCGGCTCCGAGGACTGGACACGGCCCCCGCGCTCCGAATCCCCCAGCGCGTCCGCCCTCATCGACCGGAGCCTCTCCTCACGCCAGGGCACCCACGGCCCTCTCCCCCAGAGACCACGGGCCGAGCGCAGACCCTCCCGTGGACAGACCCAGCGGACCACGGACACAGCCGGACAGGAAGTCACGACCGCGGTGCCACAGGTAATCAGGTCCGGTACTGCTACTCCTTCCCTCGCACCAACCGTTCCCACTCCAACACACGGGGTCCCAGCACCGAGGGTTAGACCAACACGTAGTTGCACGCAGCAGCAGAGGACCCCAGACACAGTTAGCAATTCACAGGACGACTTTCAGCAGCACACACGGAGGGGTTCAGGGAAGAGACTGGCAGAAGTAACCAGACACCCCCATACAAGTCAGAAAAATGTTACCTGGAAGCTACAAGCCAGCAAGCCTGTTTTAATAATTGGAGATTCAAATATTGCCAGGATCCCCAAATTCTCCAACAATAACATACAATTGGACAGCTATCCAGGAGCCAAATGTACACATGGCACTTCCATCCTTGACAAATTGAACCAGTGTCCAGAAACCCAAAAAGTAATTCTCTCTTTTGGCATTAATCATAAGGAACAAAGACCACAGACGGCCATCAAACAACTCCAAACACTAATCAGGATGGCCAGGGGGAAATTCCCTAATGCCAGCATATGGATCCCCATGATCAACTTCAGCCAATCTCTCCCAGCACCAGAGCAGGACACACTCAGACAACTTAATGACTACATACAGACCAAGAAACACATTCCCACTATTCCCACCTGCCAGTTTAAAGTAGCCGCAGACCATATCCACTGGACAGAACCCACAGCCCGAGCCATAATCAGAGAATGGATGAAGCATTTAAACTGTTAGGGACACCATGCCAAGAGAGGCAGGCCCCACAATTAGGGAAAACAATCATCAACCTTTCTAAGACATTCTCCCTTACGGAAACCCAAGAGAGGGTACTGAACAGAGGCCTCACCTTCGTCCCTACTCCCAAATCCCACAAGGAACAAGTGCAGGGTGACCTACACAGATTTTATCGATCCATTAAGTTAATACACCACTTCAGTGGCGCAGAGCCTGGCGAAATTATACCCTTCAGGCCACTCACAGGATGGACCCCAGACGACGAGGATGTCCCTAGAGAGATAACAGAATTTATAACAGAGACAGCATCAGCCATTGGGGATATGCCCACAACGAAAGATAAGTCTAACCTCACCAGAAAAGAGAGGCATGCCTTGATGGAGCTGAGGGACAACAATGAGATAGTGATCAAACCAGCAGACAAGGGGAGCAGCATAGTCATCATGGACAGACAACAGTACCTCTTCGAGGCACATAGGCAACTGAACAAGATAGAACACTACACTAAGTTAGATGAGCCCATATATAAAGAAACACAAAAGGAAATAGGGGACATTTTGGAAGAGCTTAAGACATCAGGATACATCCTAGAGAAACAGGTAGAATACCTAACAGGCCAACAACCCAGGGCGAGGAAGTTCTACATGCTCCCAAAGATACACAAAAACCCAGACACATGGACAGTGCCTGGAGAAATACCGCCAGGTAGGCCCATAGTGTCAGACTGTAGTAGCGAATCCTATGGGGTAGCAGAATACATTGACCACTACCTGAACCCACTGGCACAACAGCACCCCAGCTACATCAAAGACACCTACCACTTCACCCGAATAGTTAACTCCCTCAGCATACCGCCCAACGCAATACTCTTCACCATGGATGTGGAAAGCCTGTACACAAACATAGAGACAGACAGGGGGATACAGGCGGTCAAAAACATCCTACAGAGAAATCCTGACCCAGAGAGGCCAGACGAGGCCCTAGTTAAACTACTTGATCTGGGTTTGACCAAGAATGACTTTGAATTTAACGGGGAATTCTATTTACAAGTCAAAGGGACAGCAATGGGGAAGAAGTTTGCCCCAGCGTATGCCAACATATACATGGCAGAATGGGAGGAGACAGTTTTCCACAAATGTCCCAAGCGTCCAATGTGCTACTATAGATTCCTCGATGACATTTGGGGAGTGTGGACACACTCAGAAGGGGAATTAGAGGAGTTTATTAACATACTCAATGCCCACCACCCTTCCATCAAGGTAAAGGCCATGACTAGCCAGGAGAGGGTGGACTTCCTCGACACCACTGTCTTTAAACTACCATCATTAGATAATCAGGACCATAAACTAGCGACCAAAGTCTTTTTCAAACCCACAGACACCCACACCCTCCTACACACCACGAGCCACCACCCAAAACATACCTTCAGGGGTATCGTTAAGTCACAACTGACCCGCTTCCACCGTATATGTACCAGGGAGGAGGACTTCAACCAGGCCACAAGCACCCTCTTCACCGCCCTCAGACAGAGGGGTTACTGCAAACGGAAATTAAGACACATCAAGTCAGATTTTCTAAAAAGCATACAAGCGCCCAGACCTAGACCAGGGACCACATTGAACTTACCACTAATAACAAGATATGCCAACATGGCTGTCCAGGCCCACAAAATAGTCAAGGGCCGTTTTGAACAATTCCAAAGGGGATTTGCCACACTAAAGGGGTACAAGGTAATGTCAGCATTCAAACGGGCTAAAAATCTGAAGGACATCCTGGTCAGTACAAGTTTACACACAAGCCCAGACTGTGGACAGAGACGGTGTGGAGCCTGCACCCACTTAGTAATAGCCAAGAATATAGAGAACAGTATAACGGGGAAGAGAGGCCAGATAGCACAGAGAATAACCTGTGAGCAAAAGAATGTGGTGTATGCAATTAGATGTAAAGAGTGTAACTTGCTGTACATAGGCGAAACAGGTAACAGCATCAGAGTCAGACTGACAGGACACCTCAGCAACATCACAAGGGGGGACCAATCCACACCCATTAGCAGACACTTCCAGCAACATGGGATCCAGTCCCTAGAGATCATGGGCCTGGAAACAAACATAAATTGGACAACAGGGAGACGGAAGCGAGCAGAGAGGCTATGGATAGAAGCGCTACAGACAAAAGAGCCCAATGGCCTAAATCTAGCATAAACTCAAACCTAGGGTGGATCCTAACTGACTCCTACAAATCTATGGAAGGGCAAGTGTAAGGCAAATAGATTTGGACAAGGGTGATGAAACCGTGGGCCAAGTACCAAGTGACAGTACATAGTGAAAAGCAATCCCCAGGGGGAGATCAACAAGCACCAGAGGGCTTTTGTCCTACTGTCCGATAAATCACAACCTAACCCTAGCAATCCCCAGGGGGAGATCAACAAGCACCAGAGGGCTTTTGTCCTACTGTCCGATAAATCACAACCTAACCCTAACCCTAACCCCAACCCCAACCCCAACCCCAACCCTAACCCTAACCCTAATGTAAGAATTATTTATAAAATGGCCCAGGCTTTACACCATTTAGGAGTTCTAAAACAACGGAACGTACCCCCTAAGGGTATCACGAGGCAGGCCAAGATATTAACACACTTTGTAAAACCAGCAAATCCCTCCCAGGAAACATTAAAAAAATTGGCTTCTAATGCTGAAACGTGGGCAAAACAAACACGACAAATTTTGATTGAACATTACCAAAATAGTCTGGAGTGCCTGGAGGATGAATATCGCGAGGGCCAGCCTACAGATCGTGTGCAGGAAGCGGTCGCCAAGGCCCTAATCTGGAACAAGAAACATTTGGGAGAAAAATTTAAAATCAGAATGGAGGATCTTAGATCCCGTGTTATGAACCTGACCTCAGAGACTGGGCCTGAACAGAACTGCTTGCGAGATTGCCAGGCTCGCAAGTCAGCGACTGTAACGTCTAATGTAGCGGTACATATCCCGCAAGATTTGTTTACTATTTCACAGGAAAACCAAATCGATCAACCCCGCACTGTATGGGCCTCCCGCCCAGTCCCGGTCCCCGTCCAGAGCGCGCCCCGCTCCGCTCCCCTCCGCCCTGTTCCCCGCGGCCGCGCCGCCCACGGCTCCGCTCCAGCCAGCCCCGACATAACCCCCCCCACCACCCCGGTGCGTCCACCCATCAGCCCCCAGATCGTGGTGTCGCGACCGCAACAACCGGCGCATGCGTGACCAGCCGGCCTCCCCGGCACGCGAGCCCCAGGCCCACTTCCGGTCCGCGGCCGACACCGGCTCCGAGGACTGGACACGGCCCCCGCGCTCCGAATCCCCCAGCGCGTCCGCCCTCATCGACCGGAGCCTCTCCTCACGCCAGGGCACCCACGGCCCTCTCCCCCAGAGACCACGGGCCGAGCGCAGACCCTCCCGTGGAGAGACCCAGCGGACCACGGACACAGCCGGACAGGAAGTCACGACCGCGGTGCCACAGGTAATCAGGTCCGGTACTGCTACTCCTTCCCTCGCACCAACCGTTCCCACTCCAACACACGGGGTCCCAGCACCGAGGGTTAGACCAACACGTAGTTGCACGCAGCAGCAGAGGACCCCAGACACAGTTAGCGATTCACAGGACGACTTTCAGCAGCACACACGGAGGGGTTCAGGGAAGAAACTGGCAGAAGTAACCAGACACCCCCATACAAGTCAGAAAAATGTTACCTGGAAACTGCAACCCAGTAAACCTGTTTTAATAATTGGAGATTCTAACATTGCCAGGGTCCCCAAATTCTCCAACAATAACATACAATTGGACAGCTATCCAGGAGCCAAATGTACACATGGCACTTCCATCCTTGACAAATTGAACCAATGCCCAGAAACTCAAAAAGTAATTCTCTTCTTTGGCATTAATCATAAGGAACAAAGACCACAGACGGCCATCAAACAACTCCAAACACTAATCAAGATGGCCAGGGGTAAATTCCCTAATGCCAGCATATGGATCCCCATGATCAACTTCAGCCAGTCTCTCCCAGCACCAGAGCAGGACACACTCAGGCAACTTAACAACTACATACAGACCAAGAAACACATTCCCACTATTCCCACCTGCCAGTTTAAAGTAGCCGCAGACCATGTCCACTGGACAGAACCCACAGCCCGAGCCATAATCAGAGAATGGATGAAGCATTTAAACTGTTAGGGACACCATGCCAAGAGAGGCAGGCCCCACAATTAGGGAAAACAATCATCAACCTTTCTAAGACATTCTCCCTTACAGAAACCCAAGAGAGGGTACTGAACAGAGGCCTCACCTTCGTCCCTACTCCCAAATCCCACAAGGAACAAGTGCAGGGTGACCTACACAGATTTTATCGATCCATTAAGTTAATACACCATTTCAGTGGCGCAGAACCTGGCGAAATTATACCCTTTAGGCCACTCACAGGATGGACCCCAGACGACGAGGATGTCCCTAGAGAGATAACAGAATTTATAACAGAGACAGCATCAGTCATTGGGGATATGCCCACAACGAAGGATAAGTCTAACCTCACCAGAAAAGAGAGGCAGGCCTTGATGGAGCTGAGGGACAACAATGAGATAGTGATCAAACCAGCAGACAAGGGGAGCAGCATAGTCATCATGGACAGACAACAGTACCTCTTCGAGGCACATAGACAACTGAACAAGATAGAACACTACACTAAGTTAGATGAGCCCATATATAAAGAAACACAAAAGGAAATAGGGGACATTTTGGAAGAGCTTAAGACATCAGATACATCCTAGAGAAACAAGTAGAATATCTTACAGGGCCACAACCGAGGGCGAGGAAGTTCTACATGCTCCCAAAGATACACAAAAACCCAGACACATGGACAGTGCCTGGAGAAATACCGCCAGGTAGGCCCATAGTGTCAGACTGTAGTAGCGAATCCTATGGGGTAGCAGAATACATTGACCACTACCTTAACCCACTGGCACAACAACACCCCAGCTACATCAAAGACACCTACCACTTCACCCGAATAGTTAACTCCCTCAGCATACCGCCCAACGCAATACTCTTCACCATGGATGTGGAAAGCCTGTACACAAACATAGAGACAGACAGGGGGATACAGGCGGTAAAAAACATCCTACAGAGAAATCCTGACCCAGAGAGACCAGACGAGGCCCTAGTTAAACTACTTGATCTGGGTTTGACCAAGAATGACTTTGAATTTAACGGGGAGTTCTATTTACAAGTCAAAGGGACAGCAATGGGGAAGAAGTTTGCCCCAGCGTATGCCAACATATACATGGCAGAATGGGAGGAGACAGTTTTCCACAAATGTCCCAAACGTCCAATGTGCTACTATAGATTCCTCGATGACATTTGGGGAGTGTGGACACACTCAGAAGGGGAATTAGAGGAGTTTATTAACATACTCAATGCCCACCACCCTTCCATCAAGGTAAAAGCCATGACTAGCCAGGGAAGGGTGGACTTCCTCGACACCACTGTCTTTAAACTACCATCATTAGATAATCAGGACCATAAACTAGCGACCAAAGTCTTTTTCAAACCCACAGACACCCACACCCTCCTACACACCACGAGCCACCACCCAAAACATACCTTCAGGGGTATCGTTAAGTCACAACTGACCCGCTTCCACCGTATATGTACCAGGGAGGAGGACTTCAACCAGGCCACAAGCACCCTCTTCACCGCCCTCAGACAGAGGGGTTACTGCAAACGGAAATTAAGACACATCAAGTCAGATTTTCTAAAAAGCATACAAGCGCCCAGACCTAGACCAGGGACAACATTGAACTTACCACTAATAACAAGATATGCCAACATGGCTGTCCAGGCCCACAAAATAGTCAAGGGCCGTTTTGAACAATTCCAAAGGGGATTTGCCACACTAAAGGGGTACAAGGTAATGTCAGCATTCAAGAGGGCTAAAAATCTGAAGGACATCCTGGTCAGTACAAGTCTACACACAAGCCCAGACTGTGGGCAGAGACGGTGTGGAGCCTGCACCCACTTAGTAATAGCCAAGAATATAGAGAACAGTATAACGGGGAAGAGAGGCCAGATAGCACAGAGAATAACCTGTGAGCAAAAGAATGTGGTGTATGCAATTAGATGTAAAGAGTGTAACTTGCTGTACATAGGCGAAACAGGTAACAGCATCAGAGTCAGACTGACAGGACACCTCAGCAACATCACAAGGGGGGACCAATCCACACCCATTAGCAGACACTTCCAGCAACATGAGATCCAGTCCCTAGAGATCATGGGCCTGGAAACAAACATAAATTGGACAGCAGGGAGACGGAAGCGAGCAGAGAGGCTATGGATAGAAGCGCTACAGACAAAAGAGCCCGATGGCCTAAATCTAGCATAAACTCAAACCTAGGGCGGATCCTAACTGACTCCTACAAATCTATGGAAGGGCAAGTGTAAGGCAAATAGATTTGTACAAGGGTGATGAAACCGTGGGCCAAGTACCAAGTGACAGTACATAGTGAAAAGCATTCCCCAGGGGGAGATCAACAAGCACCAGAGGGCTTTTGTCCTACTGTCCGATAAATCACAACCTAACCTTTTCAGTGACACGGGCTTCATCACTCAGGCAAATCAAAACTGCAGAAGGAGCAGGCCACAGAAAAGATTCAAATGGAGTCAGGAGGGTGAAACCCAAACCAAAGGGTGGGGAGATGATGGAGTATAACAGTACCAACCTAGAGAGTGGACTCGAATAAGCATAGGATTGAAGTGAGGGACACTCTAAAACCAGGTTAGGGAGACAGGGCGAACCAGAAAGGGAGCCAAATGATGGTCAGACAGGACAGTCACAGCTCACCCGAGGATAACCTTAACCCTAAACAACCCTAAAAAACACCCCAAAGCATCCCCCCAAACAACTGACAACACCCCCCCTCCCCTCCAACCTAAACCTAACAGCAGACCACATTGAATCACCCCAAACAAACCTAAACACCCCAAACAACCCTAAACATCCCCCCGAACAACTGACAAACACCCCCCCCTCCCCTACAACCTAAACCTAACCCTAAACCCACCCCCATCCCTACAACCTAAACCTAACAGCAGACCCCACTGAATCACCCCAAACAACCCTAAACACCCCGAACAATCCAAAACTCCCCCCAAACAGATAAACCCCTCCACTGAATCACCCCAATCAACCCCAAAACACCCCGAACAATCCAAAATTCCCCCCAAACAGACAAACCCCCCCCACTGAATCACCCCAATCAACCCCAAAACACCCCGAACAATCCAAAAATCCCCCCAAACAGATAACCCCCCCCCACTGAATCACCCCAATCAACCCCAAAACACCCCAAACAAACCAAAAATCCCACCAAAAAGACAAACCCCCCCACCGAATCACCCCAATCAACCCCAAAACACCCCGAACAATCCAAAAATCCCCCCAAACAGATTAAACCCCCCCCCCACTGAATCACCCCAATCAACCCCAAAACACCCCGAACAACCCAAATCACCTAACCAAACAACTGATTAACAGCCCCCCACCCTACAACCTAAACCTAACATCAGACCCCACTGAGTCACCCCAAACCCTAAAAAAACTCCCCAGTAAAGCAGACAATACACCCCCCCCTCCCCTACAACCTAAACCTAACAGCAGACCCCATTGAATCACCCCAATCAATGACAAAACACCCCAAACCCAAAATATCCCCCCCAGCAGATAAACAAACCCCCCCCACCCTGTAACCTAAACCTAACAGCATACCCCACTGAAGATCACCCCAATCAACCCAAAAACACCCCAAACAACCCAAAACATCTCCCCAAAACAACAAAACCCCCCCTCTCCTACAACCTAAACCTAACAGCAGACCCCACTGAATCACCCCAAACAACCCTAAACACCCCGAACAATCCAAAACTCCCCCAAACAGATAAAACCCTCCACTGAACCACCCCAATCAACCCCAAAACACCCCGAACAATCCAAAAATCCCCCCAAACAGACAACCCCCCCCCACTGAATCACCCCAATCAACCCCAAAACACCCCGAACAATCCAAAAATCCCCCCCAAACAGATAACCCCCCGCCCCACTGAATCACCCCAATCAACCCCAAAACACCCCGAACAATCCAAAAATCCCCCCAAACAGACAACCCCCCCCCCACTGAATCACCCCAATCAACCCCAAAACACCTAACCAAACAACTGATTAACACCCCACCACCCTACAACCTAAACCTAACATCAGACCCCACTGAATCACCCCAAACCCTGAAAAACTCCCCAGAAAAGCAGACAATACACCCCCCCTCCCCTACAACCTAAACCTAACAGCAGACCCCACTGAATCACCCCAAACAACCCTAAACACCCCAAACAACCCTAAACATCCCCCAAACAACTGACAAACACCCCCCTCCCCTACAACCTAAACCTAAACCCACCCCCATCCCTACAACCTAAACCTAACAGCAGACCCCACTGAATCACCCCAAACAACCCTAAACACCCCGAACAATCCAAAACTCCCCCCAAACATATAAACCCCTCCACTGAATCACCCCAATCAACCCCAAAACACCCCGAACAATCCAAAATTCCCCCCAAACAGACAAACCCCCCCCACTGAATCACCCCAATCAACCCCAAAACACCCCGAACAATCCAAAAATCCCCCCAAACAGATAAACCCCCCCACTGAATCACCCCAATCAACCCCAAAACACCCCGAACAATCCAAAAATCCCCCCAAACAGACAAACCCCCCCCCACTGAATCACCCCAATCAACCCCAAAACACCTAACCAAACAACTGATTAACACCCCCCCACCCTACAACCTAAACCTAACATCAGACCCCACTGAATCACCCCAAACCCTGAAAAACTCCCCAGAAAAGCAGACAATACATCCCCCCCCACCCTACAACCTAAACCTAACAGCAGACCCCACTGTAGATCACCCCAATCAACCCAAAAACACCCCAAACAACCCAAAACATCCCCCCAAACAACAAACCCCCCCCCTCTCCTACAACCCAAACCTAACAGCAGACCCCACTGAATCACCCCAAACAACCCTAAACACCCCAAACAACCCAGAACATACCCCCAAACTGGCAACACGCCCCCTACCCTACAACCTAAACCTAACAGCAGACCCCACTGAATCCTCACCAAACAACCCCTAAAATAAAGTACACCCAAAACAACCCAGAGACCCCTCCCTAGCAGCCACTATAAGAACCTACCAAACTCAGCCATAAACCAGACAGGCTACAAAACAGAGGGACTAGACCCTAACATATCTACAACATGAGACCCACCCCTACCCCAGCCAGGACCCCCTACCCAGAAGAACCTTGGGCACCACACATACGAGAAACATGTTGGCAGAGCACATACATAACTTAGACTTGCAGAACATAATAGTGGACAAGAGGTTTTTGGACATTTATTGATCAGCAGAGGCTGAAAACACTAGCAGCAAATGATACAAGATACCAGAGACATTTTGTAACTAACAAACAAAAGAAGTGGACCGACCAGTCCAAACAAAGAACAGGATGAGCCCAACCAAAGTGACCGGTCCTAGGACCCAACACATGGGAAGCTCCACCCAGAAAGGGAGGAACATTAACCTACCTTTTAAAAACCCTAAACGGCTAGAATTAGATCTCTTTCCCTGATGAAGCTAAAGCAATAGCGAAACTGGAGAAAATCGTTGCCCAGTCGGGAAGAGTTCGGCAAGCGGTCTCCGCAAGCTGGAAATAACCAAAGAATTGGTGAGCACCTTGGTGTTAACCCTACGACGCTTGATATATTTGATGCTTAGATTTGTCTGTGTTAGCATTGCAGCATAGTCTACTAAGCCTGAAATGAGTTATAACATGCAGAGGGAAGGGGGGAGAGGGAGATTTTTTAACAACAGTAATGGGGTCAATCGCAACCAGCACAGCAATCAATCTCGCCAGAGGGATTCCTTTGCAGTTGCTGTAAGAATTATTTATAAAATGGCCCAGGCTTTACACCATTTAGGAGTTCTAAAACAACGGAACGTACCCCCTAAGGGTATCACGAGGCAGGCCAAGATATTAACACACTTTGTAAAACCAGCAAATCCCTCCCAGGAAACATTAAAAAAATTGGCTGCTAATGCTGAAACCTGGGCAAAACAAACACGACAAATTTTGATTGAACATTACCAAAATAGTCTGGAGTGCCTGGAGGATGAATACCGCGAGGGCCAGCCTACAGATCGTGTGCAGGAAGCGGTCGCCAAGGCCCTAATCTGGAACAAGAAAAATTTGGGAGAAAAATTTAAAATCAGAATGGAGGATCTTAGATCCCGTGTTATGAACCTGACCTCAGAGACTGGGCCTGAACAGAACTGCTTGCGAGATTGCCAGGCTCGCAAGTCAGCGACTGTAACGTCTAATGTAGCGGTACATATCCCGCAAGATTTGTTTACTATTTCACAGGAAAACCAAATCGATCAACCCCGCACTGTATGGGCCTCCCGCCCAGTCCCGGTCCCCGTCCAGAGCGCGCCCCGCTCCGCTCCCCTCCGCCCTGTTCCCCGCGGCCGCGCCGCCCACGGCTCCGCTCCAGCCAGCCCCGACATAACCCCCCCCACCACCCCGGTGCGTCCACCCATCAGCCCCCAGATCGTGGTGTCGCGACCGCAACAACCGGCGCCAGACCAGCCGGCCTCCCCGGCACGCGAGCCCCAGGCCCACTTCCGGTCCGCGGCCGAGACCGGCTCCGAGGACTGGACACGGCCCCCGCGCTCCGAATCCCCCAGCGCGTCCGCCCTCATCGACCGGAGCCTCTCCTCACGCCAGGGCACCCACGGCCCTCTCCCCCAGAGACCACGGGCCGAGCGCAGACCCTCCCGTGGAGAGACCCAGCGGACCAAACAACTGATTAACAGCCCCCCACCCTACAACCTAAACCTAACATCAGACCCCACTGAGTCACCCCAAACCCTAAATAAAACTCCCCAGTAAAGCAGACAATACACCCCCCCTCCCCTGCAACCTAAACCTAACAGCAGACCCCATTGAATCACCCCAATCAACGACAAAACACCCCAAACCCAAAATATCCCCCCCAGCAGATAAACAACCCCCCCCATCCTGCAACCTAAACCTAACAGCATACCCCACTGAAGATCACCCCAATCAACCCAAAACCACCCCAAACAACCCAAAACATCTCCCCAAAACAACAAAACCCCCCCTCTCCTACAACCTAAACCTAACAGCAGACCCCACTGAATCACCCCAAACAACCCTAAACACCCCGAACAATCCAAAACTCCCCCAAACAGATAAACCCCTCCACTAAACCACCCCAATCAACCCCAAAACACCCCGAACAATCCAAAAATCCCCCCAAACAGATAACCCCCCCCACTGAATCACCCCAATCAACCCCAAAACACCCCGAACAATCCAAAAATCCCCCCAAACAGACAAACCCCCCCCCCCACTGAATCACCCCAATCAACCCCAAAACACCTAACCAAACAACTGATTAACACCCCACCACCCTACAACCTAAACCTAACATCAGACCCCACTGAATCACCCCAAACCCTGAAAAACTCCCCAGAAAAGCAGACAATACACCCCCCCCTCCCCTACAACCTAAACCTAACAGCAGACCCCACTGAATCACCCCAAACAACCCTAAACACCCCAAACAACCCTAAACATCCCCCCAAACAACTGACAAACACCCCCCCTCCCCTACAACCTAAACCTAAACCCACCCCCATCCCTACAACCTAAACCTAACAGCAGACCCCACTGAATCACCCCAAACAACCCTAAACACCCCGAACAATCCAAAACTCCCCCACAGATAAACCCCTCCACTAAACCACCCCAATCAACCCCAAAACACCCCGAACAATCCAAAAATCCCCCCAAACAGACAACCCCCCCCCCACTGAATCACCCCAATCAACCCCAAAACACCCCGAACAATCCAAAAATCCCCCCAAACAGATAACCCCCCCCCACTGAATCACCCCAATCAACCCCAAAACACCCCGAACAATCCAAAAATCCCCCCAAACAGACAAACCCCCCCCCCACTGAATCACCCCAATCAACCCCAAAACACCTAACCAAACAACTGATTAACACCCCACCACCCTACAACCTAAACCTAACATCAGACCCCACTGAATCACCCCAAACCCTGAAAAACTCCCCAGAAAAGCAGACAATACACCCCCCCCTCCCCTACAACCTAAACCTAACAGCAGACCCCACTGAATCACCCCAAACAACCCTAAACACCCCAAACAACCCTAAACATCCCCCCAAACAACTGACAAACACCCCCCCTCCCCTACAACCTAAACCTAAACCCACCCCCATCCCTACAACCTAAACCTAACAGCAGACCCCACTGAATCACCCCAAACAACCCTAAACACCCCGAACAATCCAAAACTCCCCCCAAACAGATAAACCCCTCCACTGAATCACCCCAATCAACCCCAAAACACCCCGAACAATCCAAAATTCCCCCCAAACAGACAAACACCCCCCACTGAATCACCCCAATCAGCCCCAAAACACCCCGAACAATCCAAAAATCCCCCCAAACAGATAAACCCCCCCACTGAATCACCCCAATCAACCCCAAAACACCCCGAACAATCCAAAAATCCCCCCAAACAGACAACCCCCCCCCACTGAATCACCCCAATCAACCACAAAACACCTAACCAAACAACTGATTAACACCCCCCCACCCTACAACCTAAACCTAACATCAGACCCCACTGAATCACCCCAAACCCTGAAAAACTCCCCAGAAAAGCAGACAATACATCCCCCCACCCTACAACCTAAACCTAACAGCAGACCCCACTGTAGATCACCCCAATCAACCCAAAAACATCCCAAACAACCCAAAACATCCCCCCAAACAACAACCCCCCCCCTCCTACAACCCAAACCTAACAGCAGACCCCACTGAATCACCCCAAACACCCCAAACAACCCAGAACATACCCCCAAACTGGCAACACGCCCCCTACCCTACAACCTAAACCTAACAGCAGACCCCACTGAATCCTCACCAAACAACCCCTAAAATAAAGTACACCCAAAACAACCCAGAGACCCCTCCCTAGCAGCCACTATAAGAACCTACCAAACTCAGCCATAAACCAGACAGGCTACAAAACAGAGGGACTAGACCCTAACATATCTACAACATGAGACCCACCCCTACCCCAGCCAGGACCCCCTACCCAGAAGAACCTTGGGCACCACACATACGAGAAACATGTTGGCAGAGCACATACATAACTTAGACTTGCAGAACATAATAGTGGACAAGAGGTTTTTGGACATTTATTGATCAGCAGAGGCTGAAAACACTAGCAGCAAATGATACAAGATACCAGAGACATTTTGTAACTAACAAACAAAAGAAGTGGACCGACCAGTCCAAACAAAGAACAGGATGAGCCCAACCAAAGTGACCGGTCCTAGGACCCAACACATGGGAAGCTCCACCCAGAAAGGGAGGAACATTAACCTACCTTTTAAAAACCCTAAACGGCTAGAATTAGATCTCTTTCCCTGATGAAGCTAAAGCAATAGCGAAACTGGAGAAAATCGTTGCCCAGTCGGGAAGAGTTCGGCAAGCGGTCTCCGCAAGCTGGAAATAACCAAAGAATTGGTGAGCACCTTGGTGTTAACCCTACGACGCTTGATATATTTGATGCTTAGATTTGTCTGTGTTAGCATTGCAGCATAGTCTACTAAGCCTGAAATGAGTTATAACATGCAGAGGGAAGGGGGGAGAGGGAGATTTTTTAACAACAGTAATGGGGTCAATCGCAACCAGCACAGCAATCAATCTCGCCAGAGGGATTCCTTTGCAGTTGCTGTAAGAATTATTTATAAAATGGCCCAGGCTTTACACCATTTAGGAGTTCTAAAACAACGGAACGTACCCCCTAAGGGTATCACGAGGCAGGCCAAGATATTAACACACTTTGTAAAACCAGCAAATCCCTCCCAGGAAACATTAAAAAAATTGGCTTCTAATGCTGAAACCTGGGCACAACAAACACGACAAATTTTGATTGAACATTACCAAAATAGTCTGGAGTGCCTGGAGGATGAATACCGCGAGGGCCAGCCTACAGATCGTGTGCAGGAAGCGGTCGCCAAGGCCCTAATCTGGAACAAGAAAAATTTGGGAGAAAAATTTAAAATCAGAATGGAGGATCTTAGATCCCGTGTTATGAACCTGACCTCAGAGACTGGGCCTGAACAGAACTGCTTGCGAGATTGCCAGGCTCGCAAGTCAGCGACTGTAACGTCTAATGTAGCGGTACATATCCCGCAAGATTTGTTTACTATTTCACAGGAAAACCAAATCGATCAACCCCGCACTGTATGGGCCTCCCGTCCAGTCCCGGTCCCCGTCCAGAGCGCGCCCCACTCCGCTCCCCTCCGCCCTGTTCCCCGCGGCCGCGCCGCCCACGGCTCCGCTCCAGCCAGCCCCGACATAACCCCCCCCACCACCCCGGTGCGTCCACCCATCAGCCCCCAGATCGTGGTGTCGCGACCGCAACAACCGGCGCCAGACCAGCCGGCCTCCCCGGCACGCGAGCCCCAGGCCCACTTCCGGTCCGCGGCCGAGACCGGCTCCGAGGACTGGACACGGCCCCCGCGCTCCGAATCCCCCAGCGCGTCCGCCCTCATCGACCGGAGCCTCTCCTCACGCCAGGGCACCCACGGCCCTCTCCCCCAGAGACCACGGGCCGAGCGCAGACCCTCCCGTGGAGAGACCCAGCGGACCAAACAACTGATTAACAGCCCCCCACCCTACAACCTAAACCTAACATCAGACCCCACTGAGTCACCCCAAACCCTAAATAAAACTCCCCAGTAAAGCAGACAATACACCCCCCCTCCCCTGCAACCTAAACCTAACAGCAGACCCCATTGAATCACCCCAATCAACGACAAAACACCCCAAACCCAAAATATCCCCCCCAGCAGATAAACAACCCCCCCCATCCTGCAACCTAAACCTAACAGCATACCCCACTGAAGATCACCCCAATCAACCCAAAAACACCCCAAACAACCCAAAACATCTCCCCAAAACAACAAAACCCCCCCTCTCCTACAACCTAAACCTAACAGCAGACCCCACTGAATCACCCCAAACAACCCTAAACACCCCGAACAATCCAAAACTCCCCCAAACAGATAAACCCCTCCACTAAACCACCCCAATCAACCCCAAAACACCCCGAACAATCCAAAAATCCCCCCAAACAGACAACCCCCCCCCACTGAATCACCCCAATCAACCCCAAAACACCCCGAACAATCCAAAAATCCCCCCAAACAGATAACCCCCCCCACTGAATCACCCCAATCAACCCCAAAACACCCCGAACAATCCAAAAATCCCCCCAAACAGACAAACCCCCCCCCCCACTGAATCACCCCAATCAACCCCAAAACACCTAACCAAACAACTGATTAACACCCCACCACCCTACAACCTAAACCTAACATCAGACCCCACTGAATCACCCCAAACCCTGAAAAACTCCCCAGAAAAGCAGACAATACACCCCCCCCTCCCCTACAACCTAAACCTAACAGCAGACCCCACTGAATCACCCCAAACAACCCTAAACACCCCAAACAACCCTAAACATCCCCCCAAACAACTGACAAACACCCCCCCTCCCCTACAACCTAAACCTAAACCCACCCCCATCCCTACAACCTAAACCTAACAGCAGACCCCACTGAATCACCCCAAACAACCCTAAACACCCCGAACAATCCAAAACTCCCCCACAGATAAACCCCTCCACTAAACCACCCCAATCAACCCCAAAACACCCCGAACAATCCAAAAATCCCCCCAAACAGACAACCCCCCCCACTGAATCACCCCAATCAACCCCAAAACACCCCGAACAATCCAAAAATCCCCCCAAACAGATAACCCCCCCCACTGAATCACCCCAATCAACCCCAAAACACCCCGAACAATCCAAAAATCCCCCCAAACAGACAAACCCCCCCCCCACTGAATCACCCCAATCAACCCCAAAACACCTAACCAAACAACTGATTAACACCCCACCACCCTACAACCTAAACCTAACATCAGACCCCACTGAATCACCCCAAACCCTGAAAAACTCCCCAGAAAAGCAGACAATACACCCCCCCCTCCCCTACAACCTAAACCTAACAGCAGACCCCACTGAATCACCCCAAACAACCCTAAACACCCCAAACAACCCTAAACATCCCCCCAAACAACTGACAAACACCCCCCCTCCCCTACAACCTAAACCTAAACCCACCCCCATCCCTACAACCTAAACCTAACAGCAGACCCCACTGAATCACCCCAAACAACCCTAAACACCCCGAACAATCCAAAACTCCCCCCAAACAGATAAACCCCTCCACTGAATCACCCCAATCAACCCCAAAACACCCCGAACAATCCAAAATTCCCCCCAAACAGACAAACACCCCCCACTGAATCACCCCAATCAGCCCCAAAACACCCCGAACAATCCAAAAATCCCCCCAAACAGATAAACCCCCCCACTGAATCACCCCAATCAACCCCAAAACACCCCGAACAATCCAAAAATCCCCCCAAACAGACAACCCCCCCCCCACTGAATCACCCCAATCAACCACAAAACACCTAACCAAACAACTGATTAACACCCCCCCACCCTACAACCTAAACCTAACATCAGACCCCACTGAATCACCCCAAACCCTGAAAAACTCCCCAGAAAAGCAGACAATACATCCCCCCACCCTACAACCTAAACCTAACAGCAGACCCCACTGTAGATCACCCCAATCAACCCAAAAACATCCCAAACAACCCAAAACATCCCCCCAAACAACAACCCCCCCCCCTCCTACAACCCAAACCTAACAGCAGACCCCACTGAATCACCCCAAACACCCCAAACAACCCAGAACATACCCCCAAACTGGCAACACGCCCCCTACCCTACAACCTAAACCTAACAGCAGACCCCACTGAATCCTCACCAAACAACCCCTAAAATAAAGTACACCCAAAACAACCCAGAGACCCCTCCCTAGCAGCCACTATAAGAACCTACCAAACTCAGCCATAAACCAGACAGGCTACAAAACAGAGGGACTAGACCCTAACATATCTACAACATGAGACCCACCCCTACCCCAGCCAGGACCCCCTACCCAGAAGAACCTTGGGCACCACACATACGAGAAACATGTTGGCAGAGCACATACATAACTTAGACTTGCAGAACATAATAGTGGACAAGAGGTTTTTGGACATTTATTGATCAGCAGAGGCTGAAAACACTAGCAGCAAATGATACAAGATACCAGAGACATTTTGTAACTAACAAACAAAAGAAGTGGACCGACCAGTCCAAACAAAGAACAGGATGAGCCCAACCAAAGTGACCGGTCCTAGGACCCAACACATGGGAAGCTCCACCCAGAAAGGGAGGAACATTAACCTACCTTTTAAAAACCCTAAACGGCTAGAATTAGATCTCTTTCCCTGATGAAGCTAAAGCAATAGCGAAACTGGAGAAAATCGTTGCCCAGTCGGGAAGAGTTCGGCAAGCGGTCTCCGCAAGCTGGAAATAACCAAAGAATTGGTGAGCACCTTGGTGTTAACCCTACGACGCTTGATATATTTGATGCTTAGATTTGTCTGTGTTAGCATTGCAGCATAGTCTACTAAGCCTGAAATGAGTTATAACATGCAGAGGGAAGGGGGGAGAGGGAGATTTTTTAACAACAGTAATGGGGTCAATCGCAACCAGCACAGCAATCAATCTCGCCAGAGGGATTCCTTTGCAGTTGCTGTAAGAATTATTTATAAAATGGCCCAGGCTTTACACCATTTAGGAGTTCTAAAACAACGGAACGTACCCCCTAAGGGTATCACGAGGCAGGCCAAGATATTAACACACTTTGTAAAACCAGCAAATCCCTCCCAGGAAACATTAAAAAAATTGGCTTCTAATGCTGAAACCTGGGCACAACAAACACGACAAATTTTGATTGAACATTACCAAAATAGTCTGGAGTGCCTGGAGGATGAATACCGCGAGGGCCAGCCTACAGATCGTGTGCAGGAAGCGGTCGCCAAGGCCCTAATCTGGAACAAGAAAAATTTGGGAGAAAAATTTAAAATCAGAATGGAGGATCTTAGATCCCGTGTTATGAACCTGACCTCAGAGACTGGGCCTGAACAGAACTGCTTGCGAGATTGCCAGGCTCGCAAGTCAGCGACTGTAACGTCTAATGTAGCGGTACATATCCCGCAAGATTTGTTTACTATTTCACAGGAAAACCAAATCGATCAACCCCGCACTGTATGGGCCTCCCGCCCAGTCCCGGTCCCCGTCCAGAGCGCGCCCCACTCCGCTCCCCTCCGCCCTGTTCCCCGCGGCCGCGCCGCCCACGGCTCCGCTCCAGCCAGCCCCGACATAACCCCCCCCACCACCCCGGTGCGTCCACCCATCAGCCCCCAGATCGTGGTGTCGCGACCGCAACAACCGGCGCATGCGTGACCAGCCGGCCTCCCCGGCACGCGAGCCCCAGGCCCACTTCCGGTCCGCGGCCGACACCGGCTCCGAGGACTGGACACGGCCCCCGCGCTCCGAATCCCCCAGCGCGTCCGCCCTCATCGACCGGAGCCTCTCCTCACGCCAGGGCACCCACGGCCCTCTCCCCCAGAGACCACGGGCCGAGCGCAGACCCTCCCGTGGAGAGACCCAGCGGACCACGGGCACAGCCGGACAGGAAGTCACGACCGCGGTGCCACAGGTAATTAGGTCCGGTACTGCTACTCCTTCCCTCACACCAACCGTTCCCACTCCAACACACGGGGTCCCAGCACCGAGGGTTAGACCAACACGTAGTTGCACGCAGCAGCAGACGACCCCAGACACAGTTAGCAATTCACAGGACGACTTTCAGCAGCACACACGGAGGGGTACAGGGAAGAGACTGGCAGAAGTAACCAGACACCCCCATACAAGTCAGAATAATGTTACCTGGAAGCTACAAGCCAGCAAGCCTGTTTTAATAATTGGAGATTCCAATATTGCCAGGATCCCCAAATTCTCCAACAATAACATACAATTGGACAGCTATCCAGGAGCCAAATGTACACATGGCACTTCCATCCTTGACAAATTGAACCAGTGTCCAGAAACCCAAAAAGTCATTCTCTCTTTTGGCATTAATCATAAGGAACAAAGACCACAGACGGCCATCAAACAACTCCAAACACTAATCAGGATGGCCAGGGGGAAATTCCCTAATGCCAGCATATGGATCCCCATGATCAACTTCAGCCAGTCTCTCCCAGCACCAGAGCAGGACACACTCAGACAACTTAACGACTACATACAGACCAAGAAACACATTCCCACTATTCCCACCTGCCAGTTTAAAGTAGTCGCAGACCATGTCCACTGGACAGAACCCACAGCCCGAGCCATAATCAGAGAATGGATGAAGCATTTAAACTGTTAGGGACACCATGCCAAGAGAGGCAGGCCCCACAATTAGGGAAAACAATCATCAACCTTTCTAAGACATTCTCCCTTACGGAAACCCAAGAGAGGGTACTGAACAGAGGCCTCACCTTCGTCCCTACTCCCAAATCCCACAAGGAACAAGTGCAGGGTGACCTACACAGATTTTATCGATCCATTAAGTTAATACACCACTTCAGTGGCGCAGAGCCTGGCGAAATTAAACCCTTCAGGCCACTCACAGGATGGACCCCAGACGACGAGGATGTCCCTAGAGAGATAACAGAATTTATAACAGAGACAGCATCAGCCATTGGGGATATGCCCACAACGAAAGATAAGTCTAACCTCACCAGAAAAGAGAGGCAGGCCTTGATGGAGCTGAGGGACAACAATGAGATAGTGATCAAACCAGCAGACAAGGGGAGCAGCATAGTCATCATGGACAGACAACAGAACCTCTTCGAGGCACATAGGCAACTGAACAAGATAGAACACTACACTAAGTTAGATGAGCCCATATACAAAGAAACACAAAAGGAAATAGGGGACATTTTGGAAGAGCTTAAGACATCAGGATACATCCTAGAGAAACAGGTAGAATACCTAACAGGCCAACAACCCAGGGCGAGGAAGTTCTACATGCTCCCAAAGATACACAAAAACCCAGACACATGGACAGTGCCTGGAGAAATACCGCCAGGTAGGCCCATAGTGTCAGACTGTAGTAGCGAATCCTATGGGGTAGCAGAATACATTGACCACTACCTGAACCCACTGGCACAACAGCACCCCAGCTACATCAAAGACACCTACCACTTCACCCGAATAGTTAACTCCCTCAGCATACCGCCCAACGCAATACTCTTCACCATGGATGTGGAAAGCCTGTACACAAACATAGAGACAGACAGGGGGATACAGGCGGTCAAAAACATCCTACAGTGAAATCCTGACCCAGAGAGACCAGACGAGGCCCTAGTTAAACTACTTGATCTGGGTTTGACCAAGAATGACTTTGAATTTAACGGGGAGTTCTATTTACAAGTCAAAGGGACAGCAATGGGGAAGAAGTTTGCCGCAGCGTATGCCAACATATACATGGCAGAATGGGAGGAGGCAGTTTTCCACAAATGTCCCAAGCGTCCAATGTGCTACTATAAATTCCTCGATGACATTTGGGGAGTGTGGACACACTCAGAAGGGGAATTAGAGGAGTTTATTAACATACTCAATGCCCACCACCCTTCCATCAAGGTAAAGGCCATGATTAGCCAGGAGAGGGTGGACTTCCTCGACACCACTGTCTTTAAACTACCATCATTAGATAATCAGGACCATAAACTAGCGACCAAAGCCTTTTTCAAACCCACAGACACCCACACCCTCCTACACACCACGAGCCACCACCCAAACATACCTTCAGGGGTATCGTTAAGTCACAACTGACCCGCTTCCACCGTATATGTACCAGGGAGGAGGACTTCAACCAGGCCACAAGCACCCTCTTCACCGCCCTCAGACAGAGGGGTTACTGCAAACGGAGATTAAGACACATCAAGTCAGATTTTCTAAAAAGCGTACAAGCGCCCAGACCTAGACCAGGGACCACATTGAACTTACCACTAATAACAAGATATGCCAACATGGCTGTCCAGGCCCACAAAATAGTCAAGGGCCGTTTTGAACAATTCCAAAGGGGATTTGCCACACTAAAGGGGTACAAGGTAATGTCAGCATTGAAGAGGGCTAAAAATCTGAAGGACATCCTGGTCAGTACAAGTTTACACACAAGCCCAGACTGTGGGCAGAGACGGTGTGGAGCCTGCACCCTCTTAGTAATAGCCAAGAATATAGAGAACAGTATAACGGGGAAGAGAGGCCAGATAGCACAGAGAATAACCTGTGAGCAAAAGAATGTGGTATATGCAGTTAGATGTAAAGAGTGTAACTTGCTGTACATAGGCGAAACAGGTAACAGCATCAGAGTCAGACTGACAGGACACCTCAGCAACATCACAAGGGGGGACCAATCCACACCCATTAGCAGACACTTCCAGCAACATGGGATCCAGTCCCTAGAGATCATGGGCCTGGAAACAAACATAAATTGGACAACAGGGAGACGGAAGAGAGCAGAGCGGCTATGGATAGAAGCGCTACAGACGAAAGAGCCCAATGGCCTAAATCTAGCATAAACTCAAACCTAGGGCGGATCCTAACTGACTCCTACAAATCTATGGAAGGCCAAGTGCAAGACAAATAGATTTGGACAAGGGTGATGAAACCGTGGGCCAAGTACCAAGTGACAGTACATAGTGAAAAGCAATCCCCAGGGGGAGATCAACAAGCACCAGATGGCATTTGGTCCTACTGTCCGATAAATCACAACCTAACCCTAACCCTAACCCTAACCCTAACCCTAACCCTAACCCTAACCCTAACCCTAACCCTAACCCTAACCCTAACCCTAACCCAAACCCATCCTGTCAGAGCCACGTAGAATTATCCCTTGTAAAAAAATAACTTTGCACCGATCCAAGTATGTTCCTGGAGGTTACTTAGTCTTTAATTTGGGGGAGCTGGGGAGCGGAAGGGGAACAACGTTTCCCTGTCACTTCCTGGTCGGTATGCGTCTCTTCTCCGAGCAGCATCTTCGCCACCCACCCCCCCTTCTCGCGGCCTGCCATCTGGATTGGCGCGGCATTTCATCATCTGAATTACCATCGCGGAGCGGGGCGATGCCTTACCGGGGAGAGTCGTGTGGAGCTCCGGAGTGTTGGGCCTGCTGATTAACACCGTGGAGCACTGGTTTGCGGGGCTTCCACCGCGGGCGGCGCTGACATTAACATCGCGGAGTCTGGGCTCTCTATCTGGGATCGCCAGCGTTGGAGCTCGGCCTGTGGACTTCTGGAGCCGCTTTCTCCGGTAGGTCCAAAGGCCTCGCCCACCGGTGAACAAAGAGGACGAGGACCGATCTTTATTTCCTTCCCCCGCAGTAGGAAATGTTGATTCTGCAGTGTGGGGATGTTCGTGTTATATTCTATACAATACAGTACAATACAATACAATACAATAACGTTTATTGTCATTTGAACATCAAATGAAGTTGAAACGAAATTGGTTTCTGCAGTCATACAACAAGAAAAGAACCAAGACACACACCAACACAATTTACACAAACGTCCATCACAGTGAATCTCCTCCTCACTGTGACGGAAGGCAAAGTCTTGTCTCTCCCCTGCTCTCCATTCTTCTCGCGATGTCAAAGTCCCCGGCGGGCGATGGCAATTCCCGCGGCCATTAAGGCCGCGCCAGGCGATGTAGGCACTGCTCCGGGTCTCGATGTTGGACCCCCCGGCGGGTGCTGGCAAGTCCCGCGGCCGTTTAAGCCGCGCCGGGCGATGTAAGGCCCCGCTCAGGGTCGCCTTCAACCCCGCAAATCCCTCAAGGTCCCGATGTTCATATCCACCGGATCTGCGGCTGGAGCCTCCGAAGCTGCGGAGTCGGGCCGCAGCAGCAGCAGCAGCCGCAGCGCCACCACAGTTCTCCACGCTGCGATGCCGGCCAGCTCCGCCACTGGAGGCCCCAGGTCGTTCCGGTTGGAGGCTGCCCCACGGTGCTTGTTCTTCTTCCTTCGTGTGGCGTGCACAGCTTAAAGTTATAGGACAACTTGTTATATTTGATCTTCTGTTTGTGCACGTCTAGGTGATTGCATTCGTCAAAACAGGGCGGACCGCGTGAAGGTTGCAATCTTCCACCCCTCCACGGTGCTAGGCCCCAACGGCAACGGACAGGGTAAAGGTCGGGTCTCGGGTGCAGGGAAGATATTTTAAAGTCCCCCCCCCCACACACACACATAACAGTTACAAGCAATTAAAAAAACACACTACAAACTATACAAACTCCAAATTCCATCGTGTATTGTGTTTTGTTTATTCGTAAGGCTGTATGGTAATTCAAATCTCACTCTACCGATTGGTGCATGTGACAACAAATGTCTCTTCAACTCGCTGTAAACTGCTGGTGAAGGAATCTTATCAATTAGAGTAATAAGAGTGACAAGTGTGTAAGCGTGTCCATATCGGCCAACATGTCGATGGATTGTTGGTCCATTGACAACCAATTCATCGTAGGGATAAATCTCGACTTCTATCACGGCACCTAGATGAAGGTACTGTAAGTTGAATGTTCCTTAAATTAGACAGTTCGAAGGCATCACACTCTGCTGACCAAGTGCTAGTAAATGGGATTTAGTAATTGGATACTATTGACATAGACCGTTGTTGGGCCTGCTTCTCTGCTTTGTGACTCTGTGACACACGACCCAGTCTTGCACAATTCTCCACGTGTGGTCTCACCGTCACTAGTTATGGCAGGGGTTCGCTCCTTTTTTCTTTGAATGGGTCGAGTTATAATGAGAGCTGCGGACATTATTTGTTCGAGTGCCGGAGGATGAGGGAGGATCTTATGATTATGTATAAAAGCATGAGGAAAATACATAAGATAAATGCACTTTTACCCAGGTAAAAAATAGAGAGGGTACAGAGGAGATTTACTAGAATGTTGCCTGGGTTTCAACAGCTAAGTTACAGAGATAGGTTGAATAAGTTTGGTCTTTATTCTCTGGAGCGCAGAAGGTTAAGGGGGGACTTGATAGAGGTATTTAAAATGATGAGAGGGATAGACAGAGTTAATGTGGACAAGCTTTTCCCTTTGAGAATAGGGAAGATTCAAACAAGAGGGCATGACTTTAGAATTAAGGGACAGAGGTTTAGGGGTAACATGAGGGGGAACTTCTTTACTCAGAGAGTGGTAGCGGTGTGGAATGAGCTTCCAGTGGAAGTGGTGGCGGCAGGTTCGTTGGTAACATTTAAAAATAAATTGGATAGGCATGTGGATGAGAAGGGTATGGAGGGTTATGATATGAGTGCAGGCAGGTGGGACTAAGGGAAAAAAGTTGTTCGGCACGGACTTGAAGGGCCGAGATGGCCTGTTTCCGTGCTGTAATTGTTATATGGTTATATGGTTATATACAGATTCAATCAGTTCAAACACGACGACAGAGAGTGATGAGTCTTTGTATAAACACATAGGCTGGTCAGTGTGTGGATTCGCACAGGGGTTAGTGGGTGTATAGAACAAGCTGCCAGAGGAGTTGTTGAGGTGAACTCAATCACAAAACTTAAAGACATTTGGACAGGTACGTGAATACGTAAGGTTGAAAATGATAAGGGCCAAACATACTCATTGGGACTAGAGTAATAATAATAATATTATTAATAATAATAATAATAATAATAATAATAATAATAATAATAATAATAATAATAATAATAATAATAATAATAATAATAATAATAATAAACACTTTATTAATCCCCTTTTCAGGGGAAATTCAGATGTCCTTGCAGCACACTAATATAAATACAACACAGCGTTAAAGAAGAAGTTTAACAGTGTAACATAAAAACATCCCCACAGTGGTTCCCACTGTAGGGGAAGGCACAAAGTCCAGTCCCCTTACTCATGTCCACCCTTGATCGGGCCTATTGAGATCTCCACAGTCGCCGCTACGGAGGCTTGATGTTCCAGGCCGTTCTCGCAGGTGATGATGCTCCGGCGCACGGGAGAGCCCTCTCAGCGGTTGGGACGCCAGGAACGCCGCCTCCTTACCGGACACCGCGGCTTCCAAGCCAACAGGCCGTGCTGAACGGATCTCCACACACTAGCGATCTCGGCGAGATATGCCAGGCTCCCGATTTTATCGTCAGCGCCGCCGCCCACAGCTGGCCGCCCCACAGACCTGCTGCTCCGCGATGTTCAATCGGCAGATCCCAGCACACCGGAGCTCCAGCCCCGATAGCGCTCCAGCGCTGTGCCGCCGCCGAAGCCGAGGTTCTGGCCAGGTCGCCTAATGCAGCGCCGCTCCAGACACCGCTGGTAGGCCGCGAGGACGGGTCAAATGAGCTGCTCGGAGGAATGCAGCCTGTCCGACCACGAAGGGACTTGAAAAGCAGTTTCACCCTCCCCCCCCCACCCCCACACATAAAAAGATTATACCCCCAACTACACACTTAACGTGAAAGGAAACGGACTGCAGGACTGGCAGCCGTACAGGACAGCGCCCCCTCAAGTAGATGGGGCACATTTGTCGGTTAGGGCAAGCAGGGCCGATGGTCAATGACTATGTAAATAGATAAAACAAAGTGGACGATACAGAGTGCAGAGCACAGTTTTCACCATTGTATCGCATCGTTGCTCACCAGTTAGTGAGACAAAGCCCAATGCCACAATGGGTTAGAGGCTGTGAGACAAAGCCCAATGCCACAATGGGTTAGAGGCTGTGAGACAAAGCCCAATGCCACAATGGGTTAGAGGCTGTGAGACAAAGCCCAATGCCACAATGGGTTAGAGGCTGTGAGACAGCGCGCAATGCCACAATGGGTTAGAGGCTGTGAGACAGCGCCCAATGCCACAATGGGTTAGAGGCCGTGAGACAAAGCCCAATGCCACAATGGGTTAGAGGCTGTGAGACAGAGCCCAATGCCACAATGGGTTAGAGGCTGTGAGACAACGCTCAATGCCACAATGGGTTAGAGGCTGTGAGACAAAGCCCAATGCCACAATGGGTTAGAGGCTGTGAGACAAAGCCCAATGCCACAATGGGCTAGAGGCGGTGAGACAAAGCACAATGCCACAATGGGTTAGAGGCTGTGAGACAGCGCTCAATGCCACAATGGGTTAGAGGCTGTGAGACAAAGCCCAATGCCACAATGGGTTAGAGGCCGTGAGACAGCGCCCAATGCCACAATGGGTTAGAGGCTGTGAGACAAAGCCCAATGCCACAATGGGTTAGAGGCTGTGAGAGAAAGCCCAATGCCACAATGGGTTAGAGGCTGTGAGACAAAGCCCAATGCCACAATGGGTTAGAGGCTGTGAGACAAAGCCCACTGCCACAATGGGTTAGAGGCTGTGAGACAAAGCCCAATGCCACAATGGGTCAGAGGCTGTGAGACAAATTCCAATGCCACAATGGGTTAGAGGCTGTGAGACAAAGCCCAAAGCCACAATGGGTTAGAGGCTGCTGTGAGGCAAAGCCCAATGCGACAATGGGTTAGAGGCTGCTTTGAGGCAAAGCCCAATGCGACAATGGGTTAGAGGCTGTGAGACAAAGCCCAATGCCACAATGGGTTAGAGGCTGTGAGACAGAGCCCAATGCCACAATGGGTTAGAGGCCGTGAGACAGCGCCCAATGCCACAATGGGTTAGAGGCTGTGAGACAAAGCCCAATGCCACAATGGGTTGGAGGCTGTGAGACAAAGCCCAATGCCACAATGGGTTAGAGGCCGTGAGACAGCGCCCAATGCCACAATGGGTTAGAGGCTGTGAGACATGGCCCAATGCCACAATGGGTTAGAGGCTGCGAGACAAAGCCCAATGCCACAATGGGTTAGAGGCCGTGAGACAGCGCCCAATGCCACAATGGGTCAGAGGCTGTGAGACAGCGCCCAATGCCACAAT
The DNA here is from genome assembly GCA_963514005.1 of Raja brachyura. The sequence continues at coordinate 11,484 of CAUPSL010000775.1, read as the reverse complement.
GGGTTAGAGGTTGTGAGACAAAGCCCAATGACACAATGGGTTAGAGGCCGTGAGACAGCGCCGAATGCCACAATGGGTTAGAGGCTGTGAGACAGCGCCGAATGCCACAATGGGTTAGAGGTTGTGAGACAGCGCCCAATGCCACATTGGGTTAGAGGCTGTGAGACAGCGCCCAATGCCACAATGGGTTAGAGGCTGCCGTGAGACTAAGCCCAATGCCACAATGGGTTAGAGGCTGTGAGACAAAGCCCAATGCCACAATGGGTTAGAGGCTGTGAGACAAAGCCCAATGCCACAATGGGTCAGAGGCTGTGAGACAAATTCCAATGCCACAATGGGTTAGAGGCTGTGAGACAAAGCCCAAAGCCACAATGGGTTAGAGGCTGCTGTGAGGCAAAGCCCAATGCGACAATGGGTTAGAGGCTGCTGTGAGGCAAAGCCCAATGCGACAATGGGTTAGAGGCTGTGAGACAAAGCCCAATGCCACAATGGGTTAGAGGCTGTGAGACAGAGCCCAATGCCACAATGGGTTGGAGGCTGTGAGACAAAGCCCAATGCCACAATGGGTTAGAGGCCGTGAGACAGCGCCCAATGCCACAATGGGTTAGAGGCTGTGAGACATGGCCCAATGCCACAATGGGTTAGAGGCTGCGAGACAAAGCCCAATGCCACAATGGGTTAGAGGCCGTGAGACAGCGCCCAATGCCACAATGGGTCAGAGGCTGTGAGACAGCGCCCAATGCCACAATGGGTTAGAGGTTGTGAGACAAAGCCCAATGACACAATGGGTTAGAGGCCGTGAGACAGCGCCCAATGCCACAATGGGTTAGAGGCTGTGAGACAGCGCCGAATGCCACAATGGGTTAGAGGCTGTGAGACAGCGCCCAATGCCACAATGGGTTAGAGGCTGTGAGACAGCGCCCAATGCCACAATGGGTTAGAGGCTGCCGTGAGACTAAGCCCAATGCCACAATGGGTTAGAGGCTGTGAGACAAAGCCCAATGCCACAATGAGTTAGAGGCTGCTGTGAGGCAAAGCCCAATGCCACAATGGGTTAGAGGGTGCTGTGAGGCAAAGCCCAAAGCGGCAATGTGCCCGTCGGAAACCAGCACCAGTGCGTCGCCAATGTTTTCGAGGATGATGCAGGAATGAAGATAAAGGCAAATTGAACAGTACCTCAGCTGTGGAAGGATTGTTGAGAGTCCTGACAACGGAGGGTAATAAGCTATTCGTATGTTCCGTGGTGCCAGTTTCAGAACTTAATCATTTGATACCTGATTACATTACTCTTCATTTCCCTATTGTCCAAAAAATATGTTCGCCCAGCCATATTTGTACTTGATAAATGAGCATCACTAATTTCTGCGTAGGAGGTACAGTGTATTCAGATATGTTTGCAAAGCTAAATTCCATCTCATCTCAGTCAATCAATTCGTATTCTGAAGCATTTTTTCGAACTGAATTATCCAGCAACCCGTTGTGTGTTTCCGTTGATATCCATCATGTCAAGGCCTCTACATTTATTGTGTCAAAATTACTTGTCGTTGTTCCAAACTCCACCGAGTAGACGATCCGATAAACTGTTAGTCGTTTGCCGGCTATTTTTTCCGAGGGATCAATCTCGATTTCAGTCTCTGCACCGAGTTGAATACGCGTATCGTGTTCCTTGAAAGATATAACTTCGTAGCATAAGAGTCTGCGGCCAAGGGGAAAATGGTAACTAGAGAGAGAGTGAATCAAAGCGACCCATAACATCATTACAGTCCACAGTGTTTAACTCCATCAGTACTATCCCACAGTGTGTCGTTCCATCAGTACTATACAAGTCTGCCATTCCATCCGTTCTATCCCAGTGTGTCACTGTCTCAGTACTACCCCCTAGTGTGTCACTCAAACGGTACGACCCCGGGTGGAAGATTGCAACCTTCACGTGGTCCGCCATGTTTCGACTAATGCAATCAACTGGACGTGCACAAACGGAAGATAAAATGGAACAAGTTGTCAAACTACTTTATGCTGTGCACGCCACAGGCAAGAAGAATAAGGAGAAGAAGTACTACCCCACACTGTTTCACTACATCTGTACGACCCCACAGTGTGTTATTCCACCAGTAATATCCTGTTGTGTGTCTCTCCATCGGTACTACCCCATAGTGATTCACTCTATCAGTACTACCACACAGTATTTCACTTCTTAAGAAACACCCACAGTTTGTCATTCGTCAGTACAAACCCTCTGTCCGTCAGTCCATCAGTAATACTCCACAGTGAGACATTCCATCAGTACTACCACGCGGTGCGTCAGTCCGTTAGTATAGCCCCTCAGTGTGCCAGTCCATCAGTAACATACAACAGTGTGCCAATCTATCAGTACTATTCCACAGTGTGCATCCCATCAATGCCACCCCGTTGGGTGCCACTCCACCAATACTACACCACAGTGTGTCAATCCAGCGTAACTATCCCCACAGTGTCACTCCAGCATAATGATCACTCTATCAGCACTACACAGTGTGGCATTCCATCTAAACTATCCCACTTTGTGTCACTCCATCAGTATTGCCCCACTGTGTGTCAATCCATTGGTGCTTTCACCAACATGCCTCCTTGCATATTCCACACAAACGCACCCTCACAGGCACTCACAATCTCACACACTCACACAATTCACACAATCACCCACCCTTACGCTTGGCAATGCACACTTACACATACACCAACATCACTCATACAACTCTACGCACTCAAAGTCACGGACACGGGCACATCGAAACACAGACCCGTGGACACACCCACTCACGGAGGCACTTAAATATTCACGTACTCCTACGCCTTGAAAACGGTCTTTATATTCCCTGAAGAAGAGCCGTAACGTCGCCTATTCCTTCTCTCCATAATTGCTGCCTCACCCGCTGAGTTTCTCCAGCTGTTTTTGTTTACGTACATATTCACGTACACATCCTGGCTCACGAAAATGCCCACATCCTTACATAGTTCGGCCCAACGTCATATACTTTTGTAATCACCAGCACACACACACAAATACTTTCACACACTTACGCGTACCATGAACATGTTCACACCATTCACACTAAAATACACACTCACACTATCACACACTGACATTATGTACACTCACGCTCATCGTACACACACTCATGCTGTCACAAAAGCGTCAACTCAAACTCAAATACAGTCATAAGACCATAACCGATAGAAGCATATTTAAGCCTTCGGTCCATCAAATGTACTCCACCCATCAGATATCCAAACATTCTCAAACCCTCGCATTCCCACATCTATCTGTCTATCTACCTTCTGTACTATTACTAAAACTCACATCTTGACCACTTTCGGTCTACGTTGTAAATAAATTTTAGCAAAAACACTACGATATATCGCTAGGATCTTTCGGCATCTTACTCGCCGTTCTCCTCCGCTCCAGGCGCCTTAAGGTTTGTTCCGATCGGTGAAATAATATAAAAGACATAAATGTATAAAACATCGTGAGATGAGCAGATTGCTCTTCTCATCATTCACCATGATGAAGATAAAGTCCCTTCCGGGGGTCCGGAGAAAATAGCCCCGAAGGCCGGATGTGAGTCAGTTACCACAAAAGAACGTGAGTGAGATTTGAGTCCAGAACTGTGAATCTACGCGGTGAGTGAACTGAACTGTGAGTCTGCACCTTGCTGATTGAACTGTGAGTCTACGCCGTGAGTGTCTGATGTCAGTCTGCACCGTGAGTGCTCTGAACTGTGAGTCTGCACCGTGCTGATAGACCTGCGAGCCAAAGCCGTGAGCAATTGAACTGTGAATCTGCGCCGTGAGTAATTGAACCGCGAGTCTGCACCATGCTGGGTACAAACGTCGCGCTCGTTCCGGATGTCCCGCTCAATGCAGAGATCGCGCTCATTCCGGTAGTCCCGCTCATCCCGGCAGTCCCGCTCATTCTGGAAGTCCCGCGCAGTCAAGAGGTCGCGCTCATTGAGGAATTTCCGCTCATTCCAAAGGCCGCGTTCAACCGCGTGAGAGTTTTACTTTCATAGATATGTCCCGTGTGTCTGTGTGCGTGTGTGTATGCGTGCGTGTGTGTGTGTGTGTATGCGTGTGTGTGTGTGTGTGTGTGTGTGTGTGTGTGTGTGTGTGTATGCGTGCGTGTGTCTGTGTGTATGCGTGCGTGTGTGTGTGTGAGAGAGAGAGAGAGAGAGAGACTAATGGAGGGTATGAGTGATGGAGGGTGTGAGTGTGTGTGAGATTCAGGCTGTGTGTGCGAGATGGAGGGTGTGTGACAGATAGAGGATGCGTGTGTGATGGAGGGGGTTTGTGTGAGAGAGATGGAGTGTGTGTGTGTGTGTGCGTGATGGAGTCTGATTTTCCGTGTGTGTGAGACAGATGGAGGGTGTGTGTTGAATGGAGGGAGTGTGTGAGATGGAGGTTGTGTGTGTGTGTGTGTGTGTGTGTGTGTGTAGGTTGTGTGCGACTGAGGCTGTGTGTGCGTGGTGGGGAGTGTGTGTGCACTGGCCGGTTGTGTGTGTGAGCCCACCAGCCGTGAGTGTGCGAACTGCCAGCCCACCAGCCGTGAGTGAGTGAACTGCCAGCCCAGCAGCCGTGAGTGAGTGAACAGCCAGCCCACCAGCCGTGAGTGAGTGAACTGGCAGCCCATCAGCCGTGAGTGACTGACCTGCCAGCCCAGCAGCCGTGAGTGAGTGAACAGCCAGCCCACCTGCCGTGAGTGACTGAACTGCCAGCTCACCAGCCGTGAATGACTGAACTGCCAGCCCACCAGCCGTGTGAGTGAACTATCAGCTCACCAGCCGTGAGTGAGTGAACCGCCAGCCCACCAGCCGTGAGTGACTGAACTGCCAGCTCACCAGCCGTGAGTGACTGAACTGCCAGCCCACCAGCCATGAGTGAGTAAACTATAAGCCCACCAGTCGTGAGTGAGTGAACCGCCAGCCCAACAGCCGTGAGTGACTGAACTGCCAGTCTATCAGCCGTGACAGATTGAACTACCAGCTCACCAGCCATGAGTGAGTGAACTACCAGCCCACCAGTCGTGATTGACTGAACTGCCAACCCACCAGTCGTGACTGCCTGAATTGTGTCCAATAGTCCATTCGGCCCTCAATGTCCATACTAGTCCTCTGGAAACAAGTCCCCTCGGCCCACAACACACAACCCCCCCCCCCCCCCCCCCACCCGCACACTGGCCATCAATATTGTCATTGGTGGAGAGGTGAATTATCGCGATACGGGACCAGTGCTCCCGTGTAAACATGGGACCCTACGGGAACAATTTAGTCTAGTATTTTCTGACATTGCCTCACAAACAAAAACCCACACGCCCTCACACACGTACACATTCTCACCCACACTTACTAACGCTCACACATTCACACGCACACTCACGCAGACACAGACACAAGCAAATACAGTCACTATTACACACTCTGCCGCACTCACACACGCAGACGCGTCTGCATACTTACCCATTTTGTGATTCAAAAGGATTCCGGACGCTCGCGGCGAGCTGCGCAACGCAGCGCAACCGGGAATGTTCCCGGTGAGCAAGGCGCCCGTCATTCGGCCCGGTAGGCACGGTTCGCCCACCGCGGACGGCGATGAGAGCCGCACCTCGGTACCGGTGAGGGAGTCGCGAACAGCGGCAGAAAGCGAGGGGGGTCAATCGGAGAGCGAGGAAGGCCGCCGAGAACCAAGGGCGGGGGGGGGGGGGGGGCTGCGGTGGCAACAACAAATAGAACTATTCGGCTAACGTTTGTAACATTGTCGGCGCCAAAATGTGGCGGGACTTGTGTACGGTATAGGTGAGGTCTGCTGCATGATTTTACCGGCTTGTCATTAAAACTAATTATTTCATTGTACCTAGGTACAGCTGACAATAAAATACCATTGAATCATTGAAATTCTTGCCAATGCATACACTTACACTCACACACACACACACACGCTCACACACACACTCGCACACACGCACACACACGCTCACACACACACTCGCACACACACACACACGCCAACTGATTTGCACAATCTCACACATTCACACTTCAATACAAGTCTTAACACACCCATGCATGGACACACACACTCATACTGTCACACGCACACAATCACCAATGCGAGTCAGGATGCATCTCTGGAGAAGTTTAGTTGAGTTTTATCAGTTTGGTTTAGTTGATTGTCGCATGTACCGAGGTGCAATGAAATGCTTTTGCTGCGGAAACAAAACAAATGATGACAATGGAGTCATTTACAATGCATACCTACATGATAAGTGGATAACATTTAGTGCAAGGTAAAGCCAGGAAAGTCCCATCAAGGATCGGCCGAGGGTCACCAAGGAGGTAGATAGTAGTTGAGCACTGGTTGTGATAGGATTATTCTGTTGCCTGATATTCACATTCACAGGCTGGGATCGGGCGGAGTCCCCATCTCCACATGCTGGCGTTGAAACGCCCAA
>CAUPSL010000774.1:0-18823 GCA_963514005.1 Raja brachyura | reverse complement strand
AATCAGATAATGCCACACATTCACACAACCAGGTCAAACTCCAGTCCAACAGGTAGAGCAAAGGGGAAGATACAGAGTGCAGAATGTAGTTCTCAGCTTTGTAGTGTTGTCAGTCCCACAGACAAAGTCCAATGTCCGCAGTGGGGTCGAGGTGAATCGGACAGTACCCTAGCTTATGGAAGGGCCGGTCAGAAGCCTGATAACAGCGGGGAAGAAGCTGTTCCTCAGTCTGGTGGTGCGCAGTTTCAAGCTCCTGGTGGGAGTGGGGAGAGGGAATGACCGGGGTGGGACCGGCACATTCCCATCTATCGAGAGTGAGCTCTCATCTCCCAGCTGGTATCAGGAATCTACCTGCAGCTGCTTAATATCAGTGGCCTCCGGGCACGGCAGCGAAGGGGGGGGGGGGGGGGTGTCACCACCGAGACAGAGCCGGTCAGACCCCCCCCCCTCCCTACCCATCGAGGGGGGGGGAGAGAGGGTGGGGGGGGAGAGAGGGTGGGGGGGGGAGAGAGAGGGTGGGGGGGGGGAGAGAGGGTGGGGGGGGGGGAGAGAGGGTGGGGGGGGGGAGAGAGGGTGGGGGGGGGGAGAGAGGGTGGGGGGGGGAGAGAGGGTGGGGGGGGGGAGAGGGTGGGGGGGGGGAGAGAGGGTGGGGGGGGGGAGAGAGGGTGGGGGGGGGGGGAGAGAGGGTGGGGGGGGGGGAGAGAGGGTGGGGGGGGGAGAGGGTGGGGGGGGGAGAGAGGGTGGGGGGGGGAGAGAGGGTGGGGGGGGAGAGAGGGTGGGGGGGGGAGAGAGGGTGGGGGGGGAGAGAGGGTGGGGGGGGGAGAGAGGGTGGGGGGGGAGAGAGGGTGGGGGGGGGAGAGAGGGTGGGGGGGGGAGAGAGGGTGGGGGGGGGAGAGAGGGTGGGGGGGGAGAGAGGGTGGGGGGGGAGAGAGGGTGGGGGGGGAGAGAGGGTGGGGGGGGAGAGAGGGTGGGGGGGAAGAGGGGAGAGAGGGGGGGAAGAGGGGAGAGAGGGGGGGTGCAGAGGGGAGGGGGAGAGAGGGAAGAGGGGAGAGAGGGGGGGGCAAGGGGTGCAGAGGGGAGGGGGAGAGAGGGGGGGAAGAGGGGAGAGACCCAGAGATAGTGACAGCGAGTGTAAAGTGAGTTGAGCGAGGGAGTAGAGGTGGTACCGGCCGGCGGGCGGACAGACAGACGGTGCCGGCGGGTCGCGGCGGGTCTCACCTTGGTCACGGCGACTGGCGTGTGGAAGTCGCGGCCGCCGCTGATGCGGAATCCCCAGGGACCCGGCGCCGGCAGCCGCACCGAGCGCGACATTGCCCCGACACAGACAGAGAGAGACAGCCAGACTGTCCCGGGACAGGCACCTCCCTCCCTCCCTCCCCGCTTATTATACCCGCCCCACCCCGACACCCGCCCCGCCCCGGACCCACGCAACCCGAGCGAGGGAGGGAGGGAGCGCCGCGCCGTGGGCGGGGGCAGCGAGGGAGCGCCGCACAGTGAGAGAGAGATTTGGGCCAAATGCTCGCACATGGGTCTAGTATGGACCCGGTGGGCCGAAGGGCCTATTTCCATGTGGTCCGGGAGGTCCATGTACCTGTCCACATGTGTTTTTTAAATGTATTCACCATTCTGAAGAAGGGTTTCGGCCCGAAACGTTGCCTATTTCCTTCGCTCCATAGATGCTGCTGCACCCGCTGAGTTTCCCCAGCATTTTTGTCCACCTTGTGTTATTTAAAGGTTGTGATAGCCCCAGCCTCAACTACCTCCTCTGGCAGCTCGTTCCACACACCCGCCACCCTCTCTGTGTGAAAGAAAGTTGCTCCTCAGGTTCCTATTTACTTTCTCCCCTCTCCCGTTAAGCCGACATCCTCTGTTTCTTGGACTTATCAAGCCGAAACCATTTGGGGCCGGAGACCCGGGTTCCATCCTGTCTGCGTGGAGTTTGCACGTTTTCTCCCTGTGACCGCGTGGGTTTCCTCCGGGTGCTCCGGTTTCCTCCCCACCTCCCAAAGACCTGTGGGTTTGTAAGTTAATTGTCCCTCTGTAAACAACCCCCTAGTGTGTAGGGAGTGGATGAGAAAGTGGGATAGCATCGAACCAGTGTGAACGGTGGGCTGAAGGGCCTGTTTCCGAGCTGTGTCTCTAAGCTTCCATGGGTACTAAACTCACCTTCCACATTGTCCGTCTATTCCCTCCACAGATACTTTATCACAAATATGAAATTCATTCAGAATAAAAAAATATCTACAAAACAGAAACCATATGAATAAAACTCTTTAGTCTCAGAGTAAACATCCAGTAATATAACTTCCCCCAGCTAACAATGATCTATTCTGCATTTTCCTTGATCTGCATCCCCTTTGATGTGTGTTTTTCACATCCTCATCTCTGTGCTCCCTCTCCCCTGAGTCTGAAGAAGGGTCTCGACCCGAAACATCACCCATTCCTTCTCTCCAGAGATGCTGCCTGTCCCGCTGAGTTACTCCAGCATTCAGTATGCAGAGTCACCATTTTCAAGTCCCATTTGTTGTAGGTGTAGGGTTTCAACATGACCATGAAGGCCCGTTGTCCTGGCGGTGTTTTGGGGACATAGAAACATAGAAACATAGAAAATAGGTGCAGGAGTAGGCCATTCGGCCCTTCGAGCCTGCACCGCCATTCAATATGATCATGGCTGATCATCCAACTCAGTATCCCGTACCTGCCTTCTCTCCATACCCCCTGATCCCCTTAGCCACAAGGGCCACATCTAACTCCCTCTTAAATATAGCCAATGAACTGGCCTCAACTACCCTCTGTTGCAGAGAGTTCCAGAGACCCACCACTCTCTGTGTGAAAAAAGTCCTTCTCATCTCGGTCCTAAAGGATTTCCCCCTTATCCTTAAGCTGTGACCCCTTGTCCTGGACCTCCCCAACATCGGGAACAATCTTCCTGCATCTAGCCTGTCCAACCCCTTAAGAATTTTGTAAGTTTCTATAAGATCCCCCCTCAATCTCCTAAATTCTAGAGAGTATGGACCGAGTCTATGCAGTCTTTGTTCATAAGACAGTCCTGACATCCCAGGAATCAGTCTGGTGAACCTTCTCTGCACTCCCTCTGGCAATCATGTCCTTCATTAGGGACAGAGCTGGGCATCTAACCAGAGGGACCCAGGTCTGAATCCCACCCCTGTAATTAGGTGGATGTGCTACATTGGAACGAGTTCTTCGGCCTGAAGGAATCAAGGGATACGGGGAGAAAGCAGGAACAGGCTACTGATTTTAGATGGTCAGCCATGGTGGTGCAGTGGTAGAGTTGCTGCCTCACAGCGAATGCAGCGCCCGGGTTCGATCCTGACTACGGGTGCTGTCTGTACGGAGTTTGTACGTTCTCCTCGTGACCTGCGTGGGTTTTCTCCGAGATCTTCGGTTTCCTCCCACACTCCAAAGACGTGCAGGTTTGTAGGTTAATTGGCTTGGTAAATGTAACAAATTGTCCCTAGTGTGTGTAGAATAGTGTTAGTGTGCGGGGATCGCTGGTCGGCGTGGACTAGCTGGGCCGAAGGGCCTGTTTCCACGCTATATCTCAACACTAAACTAAACTAAAACATATTGAATGGCAGTGCTGGCTCGAAGGACCGAATGGCCTACACCTGAACCTTTTGTCTATGCTTCTATTATGTTTTATCGAAGGTGCTGGTAGGTTGACGAGGAGAGTGTGTTGGTTCGCCTGAAGCTGTGAGGCAAGGGAAGGGAGACAGGGTGGAACCTAATACATGGACTCTGTGGGAGGCCAACACGTACAGAGAGGCAGCGAATGTTGCTCTACCGGTTCCACAGGCATCCCGGGAATGAGCTGAAACTAACCCCGGCCTCACCCAGTGACACCCGGACAAGCCACAGTAACACCCGGCAGGCCAGGCAGTGCCTGCAGAGAGAGAATCCACCCAGTCACCTTTCCTCAGCGCTGGAGAATGCCGGCGATAGCAAGCACCAGGGAGAAGTGGGTGAAGCCAGGAATTGTTGAACATTGGGATCTGCCCGGTTGGAAAAAGAGACAAGAGTGTTCAGATGTTAAACGTACCGACAACCGTACATCCCTTCTTATTCTTCTTCCGTGTGGGTGCACAGCCTAAAGTTGTCGGACAACTTGTTCTGTTTGATCTTCCCTTTGTGCACGTCGAGTTGATTGCATTAGTCGAAACAGGGCGGACCAGGTGAAGGTTGCAATCTCCCACCCCGTACATCCCTTCATCACAGTACGGGTGTCAGAGTTTATGGGGAGAAGGCAGGAGAATAAGGGAGAGATAGATCAGCCATGATTGAACGGCGGAGTAGACTTGATGGGCCGAATGGCCTAATTCTGCTCCTATCACTTAAGACCTCATGACCTCGTGAACAGAATAATGATATTCTCACTTGTGGCATCACAACAGCCCTGTAAACACTATTCACAGACAGTAGATAATATATAAAAATCACATTTAACAAATTAAACCCAATACTAGCACAAACAAGCTCAAAAGCCTTTGGTACAATTAAAGGGCCTGTCCAACATCTGAATTTCCCCAGAATAAGGGGATTAATAAAGTATTTATTTATTACCATTATTATTACTTGCTGATTTTTTTCGGCGACATATCAGTGTCCTCAAAATCCAGCGGTGACAAAAAAAATGTTGCGACACTTGAAAAAGCACCGCGCGTCAATACATCATCGCGCCACAAATCTTTTGGTGACCCGATATGTCAGTCCATGATGCCGGCAGTCGCTGAAAATATCGGCAAGTGGGACAGGCCCTTAATGATAGTTCCCAGTTTAGTTAGTGTTGTGCGGTGTTCAAGAGCCTGGTGGTTTGTTGGGAAGAAGCTGTTCTTGAACCTGGATGTCACGGATCTTCAGGCTCCTGTACCTTCCCGCCGATGGCAGCAGCGAGATGAGAGCGTGGCCAGGGTGGTGCGGGTCTCTGATGATGTTGGCTGCCTTCTTGAGGCAGCGACTCCTGTCGATCCCTTCGATGGTGGGGAGGTCAGTACCTGTGATGGAACGGGCAGTGTCCAGTACTCCATCAGACTCTCTTTGATCGGACTTTGCTGCCCTGACCTTGCACTAAACAAGGAAGAAGGGTCTCGACCCGAAACGTCACCTATCTCCTTCGCTCCTTAGATGCTGCTGCACCCGCTGAGTTTCTCCAGCTTTTTGTGTAACCCTTGCACTAAACATTATTCCCTTATCATGTATCTGTACACTCTAAATGGATCGATTGTAATCATGTATTGTCTTTCCGCTGACTGGATAGCACGCAACAAAAGCTTTTCACTGTACCTCGGTACACGTGACAATGAACTAAACTGTGCTCGGTGTAGAAAGGAACTGCAGATGCTAGTTTACACCAAAGACACACACCAAGTGTTGGAGTAACTCAACGGGTCAGGCAGGAGAAATGTTCCCAATGTTGGGCGAGTCCAGAACCAGGGGTGCAACGAGACCTGGGTGTCCTTGTACACCGGTCACTGAAAGTTGGCGTGCAGGTACAGCAGGCAGTGAAGAAAGCTAATGGAATGTTGGCCTTCATAACAAGAGGATTTCAGTACAGGAGTAAAGAGGTTCTTCTGCAGTTGTATAGGGCTCTGGTGAGACCACATCTGGAGTATTGTGTACAGTTTTGGTCTCCTAATTTGAGGGAGGACATCCTTGTGATTGAGGCAGTGCAGCGTAGGTTCACGAGATTGATCCCTGGGATGGCGGGACTGTCATATGAGGAAAGATTGAAAAGACTAGGCTTGTATTCACTGAAGTTTAGAAAGATGAGGGGGAATTCTTATAGAAACATATAAAATTATAAAAGGACTGGACAATCTAGATGCAGGGAAAATGTTCCCAATGTTGGGCGAGTCCAGAACCAGGGGCCGCAGTCTTAGAATAAAGTGGAGGCCATTTAAGACTGAGGTGAGAAAAAACGTTTTCACCCAGAGAGTTGTGAATTTGTGGAATTCCTTGCCCCAGAGGGCAGTGGAGGCCAAATCACTGGATGGATTTAAGAGAGAGTTAGATGGAGCTCTAGGGGCTAGTGGAGTCAAGGGATATGGGGAGAAGGCAGGCACGGGTTATTAATAGGGGATGATCAGCCATGATCACAATGAATGGCCTCCACCTGCACCTATTTTCTATGTTTCTATGTTTCGGGTGACGTTTCGGGTTGGGACCTTTCTTCAGACTCTCTGTCATCACCTTTGTTCCTGGGCGTTTGTGTTCCTGACCCCGGCTGTGATGCAAGCAGTCATTCTGCCTTCCACCTGCCACCTGTAGAGGTTTGACACAGTATTTGGTGACAATCCACATGTCTCCACTGTTCCATGGAAGTCGAGGAGTTGATGGGGAGACCGAGGAAGGAAGTGGATTCTGACCCCAAACCAGTGGAAATTGGGGTGATTTTAATAAATTCTAGTTACCTGCAACAGCTTCCATTTAATGTACAAACAGTAGGGTCTGGGTGAGAGCAGGAAGCAAGTGACAGTGTTAGTATCTGGAGAAGGGTCTCGACCCCAAATGTCACCCATCCCTTCTCTCCAGAGATGCTGCCTGTCCCGCTGAGTTACTCCAGCATTTTGTGTCTATCTCAGTGTCCCTGGTTGATTCTACACCCCCCCACACACACCCACCATGTTGACCAACTTCAGAGACACAACACAGAAACAGGCCCCCCTGGCCCACCGGGTCCGCACCGCCAGCGATCCCCGCACACTAACACTACCCTACACACACTGGGGACAAACCTACAAACCTGTACGTCTTTAGAGTGTGGGAGGAAACCGGAGCATCCATAAGCTAGGGTACTATCCAATTCACCGCTACCCCATTGCGGACATTGGACTTTGTCTGTGGGACTGGCGCGCTACAATGCTGACAACTACATTCTATAAAAACCATATAACATATGACAATTACAGCACGGAAACAGGCCTTCTCGGCCCTTCCAGTCCGTGCCGACCATTTATTTTCCCCTAGTCCTATCTACCTGCACTCAGACCATACCCCTCCATTCCCTTCCCGTCCATATACCTATCCACTTTACTTTTAAATGTTAAAATCGATCCTGCCTCCACCACGTCTGCAGGAAGATCATTCCACACAGCCACCACTCTCTGAGTAAGGAAGTTCCCCCTCATGTTACCCCTAAACTTCTGTCCCTTAATTCTCATGTCATGCCCTGTTGTTTGAATCTTCCCTACCCTCAATGGGAAAAGCTTATCCACGTCAACTCTGTCTATCCCTTTCATCATTTTAAACACCTCAATCAAGTCCCCCCTTAACCTTCTGCGCTCCAAAGAATAAAGACCTAATTCTGCACTCTGTATCTTCCCCATTGCTCTACCTGTTGTACTGGAGTTTGACTTTGACGTGTTAATGCAAGGAATACCTGATGTGTTACAATGGTTTTCACTGTACCTCGTTAAACGCAACAAACAATAAACCTGAACCGGTTGCCAAACGTCCCTCTCCAGAGCCGCGGCGTTGAGGCAGAAATGTGAGCAGCGATGGGGAGCGGGGAGAAGCACAAGCAACGATGACAGGAAACTCAGTGTCTCTATATCCTTGCACCAAAAAACCACATTGCGTGACACAGTATCATCGCATCAAGCAGCACAGGCTCCCAGCTCACTGGGGCCGCGGATCCGTCTGAGTCTGAGTTTAGTTTCGTTGAGTTGCAATAGACAATAGGTGCAGGAGTAGGCCATTCGGCCCTTCGAGCCTGCCCCGCCATTCAGTGTGATCATGGCTGATCATCCCCAATCAGTACCCATTCCTGCCTTCTCCCCATATCCCCTGACTCCACTATTTTTAAAGAGCCCTATCTAGCTCTCTCTTGAAAGCATCCAGAGAATCTGACCTCCACCGCCCTCTGAGGCAGAGAATTCCACAGAAATTTTAGTTTAGTCTAGTTGCGTTTAGTTTAGAGATACAGCATGGTAAAAGGCCATTCGGCCCACCGAGTCCGCACCGACCAGCGATCCACTACCCTGCACACACTAGGCGCAGTCTTACATTTATACCAAGGCCAATCACCCCACAAACCTGTACGTCTTTAGAGTGTGGGAGGAAACCAGAGCACCCGGTGAAAACCCACGCAGGTCACGGGGAGAACGTACAAACTCCGTACAGGCAGCACCGGTAGTCAGGATCGAACCCGGGTCTCTGACGCTGTGAGGTGGCAACTCTACCGCTGGGCCACCGCGCTTTATTTATTTCTTTATTTATTAAAAAATAAATAAAAATTTAGATTTAAGAGGAAGGAAATGAGAAAAAGCAAGAGAGAGAAAGAGTGGAATGTGGAAGGATAGAACCCCTGGACGGACGACCAAATGGGGTAGCCAAAGAATGAGTAAGTAAAAGAAATAAGAAAGGAATAGAGAAATAAAAAGATGAAAAAAAGTGATGATATACCTGCCTCACATCCCTCCCCACCCATCACCCAACCCATAATTAGATTTAACTCCAGAATTGTGTCGTACCATGCTATCCTTGTAATAAATCAATTAAGTCCATGTCTTCGAAAAATGCTCTGGTTTTTCTGCTAATATTTCCGAGATGCAGCGTCTCAGACGTGTTTGTGATCCACATTTTGAGAGTAGGGGCAGGTGTATGTTTCCAAAATTTGAGTATAATTAAGGAAATTAATAATTTATAATTAAACCGTGCTTCAAAAGACTTTAACTGCAATGAGCAGGAGATTGTCCGAGCCCGACATCTCCCCAGGGACTCATTGTTGGACAGCGGAGCAAGCGAGGGAGTGGATTCTGCTGCACATTGTCCACTGCCTGACCACCAGCGGTCCCAGCAGGGGATGCCCTCTGCATTTACGTGGCCCCCTTTTCCTCCCTCATCCTATTGAGAGTTTCCGCTCAATGGTCGGTATGTACTTTATTGTCACAAGTACAAATCCACAGAGAAATTCCTTTTTTTTGCATTACAGTTCAGTAAAGTACAAGCGTAGCTAAGCACAATCCCCAATTAGCAAGGTGTGCAGAAATAGTCCACTTGAGGCAGCATACAAGGCTTGAACAGGTGTTGGCACCATTTGATTTTCCAAAGGAGGTCCTCGAGGAGCGGGGCCTGATCCAGGCGAGCCCCAGGCTGCTGCAGTCGTTGCCTCCGTCCGGATTGTCCAGCTGTCCAGCGAACCATCGTCCCCTCCCTCTCCCCCTCCCCCGCTCCGTACAGACAGCACCCGTAGCCGGGATCAAACCCGGGTCTCTGGCGCTGTAAGGCAGCAACTTAACCTGTGCCTCCTGAGGTCCTTCAGGGTCAGAGTTTGGGACGGGTTTGAGGGGCTGATCCATGCGGGGGTGGTGACCCCATTGAGTGACCGACTGACCACAGTGATTGCGGGGGGATCAAATTAGGGAGACCCCTCCCCCACCCGGCTGGGAGCGGACCATGCCCTCCCCACACTGGCCCCCTCCCACACGACTCACTTCCCCGCCCCCCCCATCTGGAATCTCCCCTCTCCTCCTCCTCTCCCCCCAGGACCCTCCACATATGGATGCTGCCCTCCCCTCTCTCTCTCGCTGCCGTTGACCCATGGGTCCTCTACGTTGGGTACCTGGGGTGGAGGCTACTGTCCCGAGGAGTTAGAAACATAGAAACATAGAAATTAGGTGCAGGAGTAGGCCATTCGGCCCTTCGAGCCTGCACCGCCATTCAATATGATCATGGCTGATCATCCATCTCAGTATCCAGTACCTGCCTTCTCTCCATACCCTCTGATCCCTTTAGCCACAAGGGCCACATCTAACTCCCTCTTAAATATAGCCAATGAACTGGCCTCAACTACCCTCTGTGACAGAGAGTTCCAGAGACCCACCACTCTCTGTGTGAAAAAAGTCCTTCTCATCTCAGTCCTAAAGGATTTCCCCCTTATCCTTAAGCTGTGACCCCTTGTTCTGGAACCTGCAACCCGTTTCTCTCCGGGTTCACGGACTCACCAGCCGCCTGCCCCTACTGCGGGCTGGAAGAGTCTGTGTTCCACATGTACATGGAGCGTGTGAGGCTGCAGCCCCTGTTCCAATACCTAAAGGGGGCTGCTCCTCGCCTTCACACCCACCACCCTCATCTTTGGGCGCCCTGTGCGTAGGGGAGAGGGTTTGGGGCTGAAGATGTCCTGGTTGGGTTGCTCCTGGGCCTGGCCAAGCTGGCCATCCACGAGTCACAGCGCCGGGCGGGAGAGGACTCTGTCCGAGCCGGGGTTACGTCCGCGCTCGGGTAGCGTTAGAGAGCGAGCACGCGCTGTCCACGGGCGCCCTGGGGGATTTCCGGGACCGCTGGGCACTGCGGGGGGGTGGGATGCATCCTCAACAAGGATTGTAATACAGTTGTATAAGATCGTACAAGAGTTAAGAATATTTGTTTAGTTAGTTGGGTGATTTTATATTAAGGTGGAGGGTTTGTCTTGTATATATTCTTGCAATAAGTGATTACATTTCATTTTTGATAATAGAAAAGGGGGGGGTGACGACCTCTCGCTGACCTCAGACCCCTCTGTGACCCCCCCGACCCTCCTGTATTCCACTCCTCCCTGAACCCCCTCAAAGCCCCTGAACCCCGTCCTATGGCCTATGTGCCTCTGAAACTGCCTCTGTGGCCCCGAAACAGAATGTACCCCTCCCACAGGCCCTGAATCGCTCCCCCCCCCCACAGCCCACTCTCCCCGCGGGGGGAGGGGGTCAGACGGGGGCCAGACGGGGGTCAGACGGGGGTCAGACGGGCCTCACGTAGTTCCCGGGGAAGGTTCCGAAGCCACTGGTCCGATGAGAGGTTCCTGTGAGAGAGAGGGGAGGGAGGCAGTGAGTGAACATCCTGGCCTGCCCCTGGGCCTGGTCTCAGGCCTCAGGCCTCAGCCCCACCCCCAGGCTCCGGCCCCTGCTCCAGTGGCCCAGCCCCCGGGCCTGTGCCCAGTCTCAGGCCTCAGCCTCAACCCTGGCTCCTGCCTGCTCCAGCGGCCCAGCAAAGTCCCAGCACCCGGCCCATCCAGTGAGGCTCCATTCCGGCCTTCATCCTGGCCTGCTCGAGTGAGGCCTAGTCCCGGCCCCAGGCCCCTGTCCCCAGCCTAGTGCGTCTGGGCCCCCAAACCCCGGCCTCCAGACCAAGCCCCATCCTAATCCCCATCCCCTGTCCCCTGCCCAGCGAGCCCAGGCCCCGGTCCCCGGCCTTACCCACAAACCAGCCATCGTCACACATCTCCAGCACGTCCACCAACTCTCCCTCCCGCAGCTCCAGCTCGTCACTGTTGAGCGGCTGGTAGTTGTAGAGAGCCCGGTACCTGGGGTAGTGACACGGTCAGTGGTCAGCGGGACCCTCACATTCCCTCGTCCCTGCTCTGGGCCCCTCACCCTGTCCTCACCACCCACCTCCACACCCACCTCCTCAACTCACCACCCCCCCCCCCCCCCCACAACCCACATCCTCTCACGCAGGCCCTTCGGCCCATCGTGCCCATTCCAGCCTATCAATCAATCAACCAAGATGCCCATCTACACCTGTCCCACCTGTCCACGGTTAGCCTCTCAACCTGTCCAATCCATGTACCTGTCCAAATGCTTTTTTTCCCTTTTTCCTTTCTTCTCCCCATCCCACCCCCCACCCACCCAGTCTGAAGAAGGGTTTCGACCCAAATCGTTGCCTATTTCCTTTGTTCCATAGTTGCTGCTGCACCCGCTGAGTTTCTCCAGCACTTTTGTCTCCCTGTCTAAATGTCTTTTAAAGGTAGACAAAAGTGCTGGAGAAACTCAGCGGGTGCAGCAGTATCTATGGGGCGAAGGAAATAGGCAACGTTTCGGGCCGAAACCCGGAAGTGTTTCGGCCCGAAACGTTGCCTATTTCCACCGCCCGAAACGTTGCCTATTCCCTTCCCTCCATAGATGCTTTTCCAGACCCTTCTTCCGACTCCAGGACTGAAATGTCTTTTAAACGTTGGGAAAGTCCCAGCCTCAACTACCTCCTCTGGCAGCTCGTTCCATACACCCACCACCCTCTGTGTGAAAAAGTTACCCCTCAGATTCCTATTAAATCTTTCCCCCTTCACCTGAAACCTATGTCCTCTGATTCCTGACTCACCAACTCTGGGTAAGAGATCCCCTGATCTATTCCTCTCATGTATATACACCTCTATAAGATCACCCCTCATCCTCCTGTGCTCCAAGGAATAGAGACCCAGCCGCTGAACCTCTCCCTGTAGCTCAGGCCCGCAAATGTTCTCTGTATCCTTTCCATATTAATGGCATCTTTCCATGTAGACCAAATGAGGCCATTCGGTCCTCCTTGTCCATGCCAGCCTGCTTGTCCATTTGCCCCTCCTTGCCTTCAGTAAGACCCAGCCCCTCCCTCCCCCACATTCCCATCCCCCTCCCCTCCCCCCTCAGCTGCCCCTCGAAAGTGAGTAGGGGGGGGGGGGGGGGAGTTTGATGACTCACGTGCTCCAGCTCCCTCCCCTCGCGACCTCCGTTGTCGACCCCTGGCAACAGAGAGGAGGTGTCATTACGGGAGGGGAGGGGGTAGAGGGGAGGGAGGGTGAAGGTGAGGGGGAGGGGAGGTGAAGAGACCCTTCCTTTGTTTCTCCGGGATCTGAGTGGTGGCCATGAGAGCAGAGTTGTACGCAGAGTCCTGTCGTGGGGTAGACTGACTCCCCCCCCCCCCCCCCCCCACCCCAATCTTTGCACATCCCCAATGCTGGACACTTTCATTTCATGTTTCCTGTATCCTGTGTTTTATAGAAACATAGAAAAATAGGTGCAGGAGTAGGCCATTCGGCCCTTCGAGCCTGCACCGCCATTCAATGTGATCATGGCTGATCATCCAACTCAGTATCCCATACCTGCCTTCTCTCCATACCCCCTGATCCCTTTAGCCACAAGGGCCACATCTAACGCCCTCTTAAATATAGCCAACGAACTGGCCTCAACTACCTTCTGTGGCAGAGAATTCCAGAGACCCACCACTCTCTGTGTAAAGAATGTTTTCCTCATCTCGGTCCTAAAGGAATTCCCCTTTATCCTTAGACTGTGACCCCTTGTTCTGGACTCCCCCAACATCGGGAACAATCTTCCTGCATCTAGCTTGTCCAACCCCTTAAGAATTTTGTAAGTTTCTATAAGATCCCCCCTCAATCTTCTAAATTCCAGCGAGTACAAGCCGAGTCTATCCAATCTTTCCTCATATGAAAGTCCTGACATCCCATCTTTATGACTGTTGGCAAACCAATCTCCCTCCTGGGATAAATAAATTTCTAGCGTATCGTAACGACCCGAAGCGTGGTCCATCCCCATTCTTCACAGACTCCGCCTACCCATTTTATCATTTGTTAGGCTCTCAGTTGCACCAGGTAGGTGCAGGTGAACCAGGTGTGCGGTGGCAGGTGTGATGCCCTGGTTTTGGGCATCGTGGGCCAGCATCTCCTGCAGACTCCTCCCACAATGGGCAAGGCGCTGGCACAAGTAGTAACCACTGCCCAGTCCATCATCGCCTCTGACCTCCCTTCCATCGAGGGGATCTATCGCAGTCGCTGCCTCAAAAAGGCTGGCAGTATCATCAAGGACCCACATCATCTCCCACACACAGTATCATCAAGGCCACACACTCATCTCCCCGTTACCTTCAGGTAGAAGGTACAGGAGCCTGAAGACTGCAACGTCCAGGTTCAGGAATAGCTACTTCCCCACAGCCATCAGGCTATTAAACTCAACTCAAACACAAACTCTGAACATTAATAGCCCATTAACAGTTTTTTTGCACTTTATCTGTTTATTTATTGATGTGTGTATATATTTATATAATGGTATATGCACACACGGATCTGTTCTGTATTCATGCCGTCTATATTCTGTTGTGCTGAAGCAAAGCAAGAATTTCATTGTCCTATCTGGGACACACGACAATAAACTCTCTTGCATCTTGAATCTTGATATGGAATATCGGGGATGTGCGGTTTGTGTGAGGTGTGGCCACCTCTTTTAAAGGTGGACAAAAGTGCTGGAGAAACTCAGCGGGTGCAGCAGCATCTACGGGGCGAAGGAAATAGGCAACGTTTCGGGCCGAAACCCGGAAGGGTTTCGTCCCGAAACGTTGCCTATTTCCACCACCCGAAACGCTGCCTATTTCCTTCGCTCCATAGATGCTTCCACGAGGGAACCGCAAGGTGTAATTATCAGTTCAGAAGTGACCGTTTCAGTATTAGGCCATTCGGCCCATCGAGTCCACTCCGCCATTCAATCATGACTCCGGACTGTCAAAGGGCCAGGAAGCGAGCGGGCAAGATCATCTCTGACCCCTCTCACCCTGGCCAGAATCTCTTTGAATCACTTCCCTCTGGAAGGCGACTCCGGACTGTCAAAGCTGCCACAGCCAGACATAAAAACAGTTTTTATCCACGAGTAGTTGCTCTACTCAACAGCCAAAAATCTGTAGCCTCCCTTTGATCTGGTATTGTGTTGGTTCACATGCTTGATCAATGGTGTTTTATCATTAATGTTTTATTATTATTAATGTTTAGTGTTTTCTGAGTCATTCGTAACTGTCACTGTATGTCATGTTGTTACTTGTGGGTGGAGCACCGAGGCAAATTCCTTGTATGTGAATACTTGGCCAATAAACTTACTGACTCTATCTCCCCCTCCTATCCCCATTCTCCCGCCTTCTTCCCCTAACCCCACACACCCGTACTAATCAAAAATCTATCTATCTCTGCCTTAAAAATGCCCAATCACGTGGCCTCCACAGCCTCCTGTGGCAATGAATTCCACAGATTCACCACCCTCTGATTGAAGGAATTCCTCCTCATCTCCTTCCTAAATGAAGGTCCTTTAATTCTGAGGCTGTGCCCTCTAATCCTAGACTCTCCAACTGGTTCAGTCGCGGGCCTTACCTGGGCAAGTTGCTGGGCGGGGGAGGCGGTTGCCATGACTCCCGGTGCCGGCATCGTCCGTGGAGACGGTGACGGCCGTAGGGGCCAGTGGTCAGCGCCGGGCGGCACGTCCTCATGCCCATTGGCCGGCCGAACGGGCTGCCAGTGCTGGTTGGCTGGTAATCTGGTCAATGAGGTGGTGGGGTCCATTGGGGGAGCGGGGAAGAAGTGGGGGACTGTGGGGGTGGGGGTGGGGGTGTAGGGGCTGGCGTTGGGGGGTGGTGCAGCGGTGGAATGGTGTGGGGCTGTAGGATGGGGCTGGGTGGGATGGGGCTGGGATGTGGGGGGCATTGAGATGGGAAGGGGCTGGGATGAGGGCATTGGTGAGATGTCGAAGTGGAGTTGGGTTTGGGGAATGGACAAAGTTTTGGGGTGACTCTGGACTGTGGGGGTTTGTGTGTTGAGGTAGTGGTTGGCTTTGGGTGGGGGCCGGGCTGGAGACGTTGGTGAGATGTTGGGGTAAGACTGGATAGGGGAGGTCCGTGCAATGTTGGCATGGTCCGGGCTTATGTTGGTCGACGAGCTGTTGGCGAGCTGGTGGGTTTGAGATGTTGGTGGGATATTGGGGTACTGGTGGGTTTGGGGGGACGGTGAGATGTTGGGGTACTGGTGGGTTTGGGGGGACGGTGAGATGTTGGGGTACTGGTGGGTTTGGGGGGACGGTGAGATATTGGGATACTGGTGGGTTTGAGGGGACGGTGAGATATTGGGGTACTGGTGGGTTTGAGGGGACGGTGAGATGTTGGGGTACTGATGGGTTTGGGGAGATGGTGAGATGTTGGGGTACTGGTAGGTTTGGGGGGTTTTGGGGGGACGGTGAGATATTGGGGTACTGGTGGGTTTGAGGGGACGGTGAGATATTGGGGTACTGGTGGGTTTGAGGGGATGGTGAGATGTTGGGGTACTGATGGGTTTGAGGGGACGGTGAGATATTGGGGTACTGGTGGGTTTGGGGGGACGGTGAGATATTGGGGTGGGTCTGGGCTTTGTGGAGTGCTGAGGTTCTATGGTCGGATGGAGTAGTTGGCACTGTTGAGGGACGGGGTACGTTTGTGTTTCTGGGCATTGGTTGGGCATTGGTGTAGGGGTGGGTGTTAGAGTGGGCTTTGGGAGTCAGGGGGGGGTTGGAGCCGGGCTGGCTTGGGGTCATCATTGAGGAGGGGGCTTGGAGTTTGGCGCTGGGGCCGGGCGAGGTGTAGGGGTGTGTCTGGGCTGTGCTGGTTGGTGGGTTTGGGGGCATCATGGAGTTGGCGTGATGCTTGGAGATGGGGCTGGTCGGGGGCTTGGGGAAGTTGGGGTTGGGCGAGGTTGGACCAATAGCAAACTCATTGGAGATCTTGATCTTTGGCCACTTCACCACCTGGACGTAGTTGACCGGGAAGATGCCCTGCCGATTGGTCCCAGTTATTCTGCCGTCGAGCCAATTGTCATCAACCTTGCGGGTGAGTGAGATGGTTTCGCCCTGAGCAACAAGTAAAGGATGAGCAGAGATGTGAGAGGTGGCGGCTCATCTCCCCACTCTGCTCCTGACTCAAGGCCAATCGGTTAGCCCATCATCCATGCCTTAGTGTACACTCCATCCATCCACCCCTCTCCCACCCTCCCGTCCCCCTCCCCTTCCACTGCCCTTCCACCCCCTCCCTCTTATCTCCTGACCTCCCCTCACCCACCGCTCCATCTCACCCCCTCCTATCACACCTCCCCCCCCTTCCCGTCCCCCTCCTCCATCCCATCACATCTCCCCTTCCATCCCCCCTCCCCCACTCCTGCCTTCCCATCACGCCTGAACTTGCTCATTTATGTCTGAACAGAACCATGGTGTGAAAATCTTACTTATGTTCTCAGACCCCTGCCTATGTCTAGCCGTTCCTGCACCCCGACACCCCCCCTCGCCTCTGCCCCCCTCCCCTCTATCCTCTGGCAGTGCCTCGCTTGCCCAGTGACCAGGGCATGGATAGTTTGGATTGAATAGACAGATACCGAGAGAAGAGAGCAGTTGGAATATTTGTTGGATAGATTCGTACAGCACGGAAAACAGGCCCTTCGGCCCAACATCCATGCCAACCAAACTGCCCCATCTACACTAGTTCCACCTGCATGTGTTTGGCCAATAGCCCTCTAAACCTATCCTATCCATGTACCTGTCCAAGTGTCTTTTAAACTGTATTATAGTGTCTGCATTAACTACCTCCTCCAGCAGCTCGTTCCATACACCCACCACCCTCTGGTTACCCCCCATAATCCTCATAAATCTTTTTGTTTATATGCGTGAGACGGATCTTGGTCATGGGACTTACTGTGCCTTGGTGAGATGGGGAATATCAACCCTTGGAGTGAATGGGTGAGGAGTTAAATGTGATGAAAGATTTAAAGAGGAATATTTGAAAGAGGGTCATAGATACACCACAAAATGCTGGAGTAACTCAGCGGGACGGGCATCATCTCTGGAATGGGTGATGTTTCCAGGTCGAAACCCTTCTTCGTACGCGACCCGAAACGTCACCCCATTCCTTCTCTCCAGAGATGCTGCTTGTCCCGCTGAGTTACTCCAGCATTTTGTGGTCTATCTTCGGTGTAAACCAGCATCTGCAGTTTGGGCCCAACTTGCCCACACCTGCCAACATGTCCCATCTACACTAGTCCCACCTGCCAGCATTTGGTCCAGATCCCTCCAAACCTGTCCTATCGATGTACTTGTCGAACTGTTTCTTAAACAATGGGATAGTCCAGCCTCAACTACCTCCTCTGGCAGCTTGTTCCATACACCCACCACCCTTTGTGTGAAAAAGTTACCCCTTAGATTCCTATTAAATCTTTTCCCCTTCACCTTGAACCTATGTCCTCTGGTCCTCAATTCCCCTACTCTGGGCAAAAGATTCTGTGCATCTACCCGACCTATTCCTCTCATGATTTTATACACTTCTATAAGATCTCCCCTCATCCTCCTGCACTCCAAGGAATAGAGACCCAGCCTGCTCAACCTCTCCTTATAGCTCACACCCTCTAGTCCCTGGCAACATCCTCGTGAATCTTCTCTGCGCCCTTTCCAGCTGAATTTTGAAGAGGGTGTGGGTGACCGGGTAGGGAGGCGGAGACCAGGGTAGCCCAGCAATCATTGGGGTAGGCTGGAGGGGCTGAGTGGCCTCCCCTGCTCCCACGTCCTCGACACTGCAGCTCATTCACAAACCTGTAACCAAGCCTCTTGCAGCCTCGGCTCCCGTTAACACAATGCAGTGTCCACTGCAAACATCCACATCTCCACTAGATGGAGCTGAATCTCACAAAGGCCAGGAGCTGGAACCAAAGATCCTATAGCGGAGAGAGGGGGAGAGAAAGCAGCAGATAGCGTTGTAGAGAGAGAGAGAGGGGGAGAGAGGGAGGGAGGGAGGGAGAGAGGAGGGGGGAGGAGGAGGGGAGGAGGAGGGGGAGGGGGAGGGGGAGGGGGAGGGAGGGGAGGGGGAGGGGGAGGGGGAGGAGAGGGGGAGGGGGAGGGGGAGGGAGGAGGGGGAGAGGGGGGGGGGCAGGGGGGGGCAGAGGGGGGCAGAGGGGGGGAGAGGGGGGAGGAGAGGGGGGAGAGAGTGGGGGGAGAGAGTGGGGGGAGAGTGGGGGGAGGTGAGAGGGAGGGGGGAGGGAGGGGGAGAGGGGAGAGAGAGAGAGAGAGGGGGAGAGAGGGAAAGGCGGAGGGGGAGGGGGAGAGGGGGAGAGGGAGAGGGGGAGGAGAGGGGGAGGAGAGGGGGAGAGAGTGGGGGGGGTGAGAGTGGGGGGGTGAGAGTGGGGGGGGGTGGGAGGGGGGAGAGGGAGGGGGGAGAGGGAGGGGGGAGAGGGAGGGGGGAGAGGGAGGGGGGAGAGGGAGGGAGATGGACAAAGGGGAGGGAGGGGAGAGGGGGGGAG
>CAUPSL010000773.1:0-29532 GCA_963514005.1 Raja brachyura | reverse complement strand
TTGTGTGCAGTTGTACAGGGCCCTAGTGAGACCACACCTGGAGTATTGTGTGCAGTTGTACAGGGCCCTAGTGAGACCACACCTGGAGTATTGTGTGCAGTTTTGGTCCCCTAATTTGAGGAAGGACATTCTTCTTATTGAGGGAGTGCAGCGTAGGTTTGCAAGGTTAATTCCCGGGATGGCGGGGACTGTCGTATCTGAGAGAATGGAGCGGCTGGGCTTGTACACTCTGGAGTTTAGAAGCATGAGAAGGGATCTTATTGAAGCATATAAGATTGTTAAGGGCTTGGACACACTAGAGGCAGGAAACATGTTCCCGATGTTGGGGGAGTCCAGAACCAGGGGCCACAGTTTAAGAATAAGGGGTAAGCCATTTAGAACGGAGACGAGGAAACACTTTGTCACACAGAGAGTTGTGAGTCTGTGGAATTCTCTGCCTCAGAGGGCGGTGGAGGCCGGTTCTCTGGATGCTTTCAAGAGAGAGCTAGATAGGGCTCTTAAAGATAGCGGAGTCAGGGGATATGGGGAGAAGGCAGGAACGGGGTACTGATTGGGGATGATCAGCCATGATCATGGTGGAATGGCGGTGCTGGCTCGAAGGGCCGAATGGCCTAATCTTGTGCCTATTGTAGCTAGGATGGAACCCGGGGCTTTGGCGCTGTGAGCGGGCAGACAACGACTCTACCGGCCCGCAACAAAAATCGAAAATAGAGAAACATGGTCTCAGCTTCATGCTCAGACTGGACTTGGCGGGCCGAAGGGTCTGGTCCTGTGCTGTACTGTTCCATGTGTTAAAAGGTCACAATATTAGAATGCACAGCCCAAAGGTTGAGACTAAGGAGGTCCAACTGTGGTCTTCAAGGAAGAATTAAATAAATGTCTGATCGCAAAATAAGTGCAGAGAAGGCTCACCAGACTGATTCCTGGGATGTCCGGACTGTCTTATGAACAAAGACTGCATAGACTCGGTTTATAAGCGAATGGTATGTTAGCTTTCATAGCAAAAGGATTTGAGTATAGGAGCAGGGAGGTTCTACTTCAGTTGTATAGGGTCTTGGTGAGACCACACCTGGAGTATTGTGTACAGTTCGAAAGGGATCAGAGGGTATGGAGAGAAGGCAGGTACGGGATACTGAAACATAGAAACATAGAAAAATAGGTGCAGGAGTAGGCCATTCGGCCCTTCGAGCCTGCACCGCCATTCAATGTGATCATGGCTGATCATCCAACTCAGTATCCCGTACCTGCCTTCTCTCCATACCCCCTGATCCCTTTAGCCACAAGGGCCACATCTAACTCCCTCTTAAATATAGCCAATGAACTGGCCTCAACTACCTTCTGTGGCTGAGAATTCCAGAGACTCACCACTCTCTGTGTAAAGAATGTTTTCCTCATCTCGGTCCTGAAGGAATTCCCCCTTATCCTTAGAAAAGATAAGTTGAGTTGGATGATCAGCCAAGATCATATTGAATGGCGGTGCAGGCTCGAAGGGGCGAATGGCCTACTCCTGCACCTAATTTCTATGTTTCTATGTTTCTATTTGCAAAGCAAGAGAGAAATGGCCAGTAGGTAGAATTCGAGAATTGTTTGTGTAGAAAGCAAGCAAATGGCCTCCTTATGTGCAGTAACTATTCTTTGAATCCACGGTTTATGTGCCAACAATATTCTGCCTGTCACATCTGATTATCGTGCCGTTTGGCTACTGGAAAGTGCCTCGCTTTGTTACTGCGCTAGCAACCATTCATGGTTCTCAGTCGCTCTATTCAGCTCCTGCTTTAACTCCAAGTGGAAAAAAAAACATTTTTGGTCGACTCGGAGTAAGTTGCTCAGCACTTCGACTCCCCCTTCCCCCATTCCCAATCCGACCTTTCAGTCCTGGGCCTCCTCCATGGCCAGAGTGAGTCCCAGCCCAGAGAAGCAGCTCCTCATATTTTGCATGGGGTAGACAGAAAATGCTGGAGAAACTCAGCAGGTGAGGCAGCATCTATGGATCGAAGGAAATGGGCGACGTTTCGGGTGAAGAAGGGTCTCGACCTGAAACGTCGCCTATTCCTTCACTCCATAGATGCTGCCTCGCCCGCTGAGTTTCTCCAGCATTTTTGTCTGCCTTCGATTTTTCCAGCATCTGCAGTTCTTTTTTAAACATATTTTGCTAGGGTAGTTTACACCCCAGCGGCATGAACATTGACTTTTATAATTGTCGATCGCCTACTATTTCCGCCTCTCCCTTTCATTCCCTCCCCCGTCCCCCCCGACATCAGCCTCGAACCGGAACCTCGCCAATTCCTTCTCTCCATAGGTGCCGCCTCACCCGCTGACTTTCTCCATTTTTTGGGCTACCTTCGATGATTCCAGCATCTGCAGTCCTTTCTTAAACAGGACGGGCAGCATCTCTGGAGAGAAGGAATGGGTGACATTTCGGGTCGAGACCCTTCTTCAGCCGGTCAGAGGAGAGGGAGGCACAGAGATATAGAAACATAGACAATAGATGCAGGAGCCAGCTCAGCCATTCGGCCCTTCGAGCCAGCACCGCCATTCAATGTGATCATGGCTGATCATCCCCAATCAGTACCCCGTTCCTGCCTTCTCCCCATATCCCTTGATTCCGCTATCCATGAGCTAAATCTAACTCTCTCTTTAAAACATCCAGTGAATTGGCCTCCACTGCCTTCTGTGGCAGTAATTTCACAGATTCACAACTCTCTGGATAAAAAAGGTATTCCGTCTTAAATGGCCTACCCCTTATTCTGACACTGTGACCCCCTGACTCTGGTCTCCCCCAACATCGGGAAATTTTTTCCTGCATCGAGCCTATCCAATCCCTTAAGAAATTTATATAATTCCATAAGATTCCCTCTCATCCTTCTAAATTCCATAGTGTACAAGCGCAGTCGACCTATTCTTTCATCATATGTCAGTCCCGCCATCCCGGGAATTAACCTGGTGAACCTAGGCTGCACTCCCTCAATAGCAAGAATGTCCTTCCTCAAATTAGGGGACCAAAACTGCACACAATACTCCAGGTGTGGTCTTACCAGGGCCCTGTACAACTGCAGTAGGACCTCCTTGCTCCTAAACTCAAATCCTCTTGCAATGAAGGTCAACATGCCATTCGCTTTCTACACTTCCTGCTGTACCTGCATGCTTACTTTCAGTGTTAAAGAAGGAACCGCAGATGCTGGAGAATCGAGGGTTACACAAAATGCTGGAGAAACTCAGCGGGTGCAGCAGCATCTAAGGAGCGAAGGAGATAGGCGACGTTTCGGGTCGAGACCCTTCTTCAGACCCTGCTTACTTTCAGTGACTGACGTACAAGCAACACCCTACTCAGCCATGATCACAATGAATGGCGGTGCTGGCTCGAAGGGCCGAATAGCCTCCTCCTGCACCTATTTTCTATGTAAACACCCAGGTCTCTCCCTTTTCCTAATCTGACACAATTCAGATAATAATCTGCCTTCCTGTCCTTGCCGCCAAAGTGGATAACCTCACATTTATCCACATTATGCTGCATCTGTGGAGAGGTAAGGTGTGAAAAGGAGAGATCAAAGGGGACCAAGGTCAAGGAGATAGTAGAGGAGATCATCGTTGGCTGGGGGGAAGGTGACCACGAGGACGAATAGGGTAAACTTTAGTCAGGAGGGCAGTGGGACTGGTCGGAGAACTGGGGTGGGGGAGGGATGGAGAGAGAGAGGGGAAGTTAGAGAAGTCAGATTCATACTGCTGGCTTCTTTGAAAAAAACATTTTTCTTTAGTTGAGCAGGGAAACAGACCCTTCTGCCCACTGAGTCCACTCCGCCCATCGCTCACACACTAGTTCTATGCTATCCCATTTTCTCATCCACTCCCTACACACTAGTGGGTAACCTACAGAGGGCCGATTAACTTGCAAACCCTTTAGATAATCGAGATGCAGCAAGATGCATCGCCTGTTCCACCGTTGAGGTCTTGGTCGGATCGCTCTTTGTCAGAGACCTCCCCCTCGACCTTACCGCCATGGGTGGCCCTACCAAGAGCATCGCTCCAGACGGCATCGCTCTCAGGATCTGAGGTCCACACGAGCTTCTCCACCACGACAAGGTGACAAGGTGCCGCCCTCCCTGGAACTAGTATGAATGGGCGATGGATGGGTGGCAGCGACCCGTTGGGCCGAAGGGCCGCATGTCTGAAGACTGAACAAAGCCAAACTGGGCGGCAGCGGTAGACTCGCTGCCTCACAGCGCCAGAGACCCGGGTTCAGTCCCGACTACGGGTGCTGTCTGTACGGAGTTTGCACGTTCTCTCTCCCCGTGACCAGCGTGGGTTTTCTCCGAGATCTTCGGTTTCCTCCCACGCTCCAAAGACGCGCAGGTTTGTCGGCTAATTGGCTTGGTGTAAATGTAAATTATCCCGAGTGTGTGTAGGATAGAGTTAGTGTGCGAGGTGATCGCTGGTCGGTGCGGACTCGATGGGCCGAAGGGCCTGTTTCCATGCTGTAGCTCTAAAGCCTGAACTAAGCTAAACGACACACTCCAGCTGGAGTGACTGCTACTTTCCGACCGCCACCTATTAATAGCATTGGCTGGACATTTATTACATCCAACATGATACCTCTGGCAGCATCTACTTGACCCCTGAAGCCAAATGTAAATTGCACAGTTCATACTTCTGCCAAGACCCTACGGTTGAAAGATTCAAAGATCTTTTACTGTCACGTGCACCGATTAAGGTGCAGTGATATTCGATTTATAGACAATAGGTGCAGGAGTAGGCCATTCGGCCCTTCGGCCCACTGAGTCCCCCCCGACCAGCGATCCCCGCACACTAACACTATCCTACACACACTCGGGATAATTTACATTTACACCAAAGCCAATTAACCTACAAACCTGCACGTCTTTGGAGTGTGGGAGGAAACCAAAGATCTCGGAGAAAACCCACACAGGTCACGGGGAGAACGTGCAAACTCCGTACAGGCAGCACCCGTAGTCAGGATTGAACCCGGGTCTCCGGCGCTGTGAGGCAGCAACTCTACCGCTGCCGCCCAGTTTGGCTTTAGAAACATAGAAATTAGGTGCAGGAGTAGGCCATTCGGCCCTTCGAGCCTTCACCGCCGTTCAATATGATCATGGCTGATCATCCAACTCAGTATCCCGTACCTGCCTTCTCTCCATACCCTCTGATCCCCTTAGCCACAAGGGCCACATCTAACTCCCTCTTAAATATAGCCAATGAACTGGCCTCAACTACCCCCTGTGGCAGAGAGTTCCAGAGACCCACCACTCTCTGTGTGAAAAAAGTCCTTCTCATCTCAGGGTTACACAAAAAGCTGGAGAAACTCAGCGGGTGCAGCAGCATCTAAGGAGCGAAGGAGATAGGCGACGTTTCGGGTCGAGACCCTTCTTCAGACCCTCGATTCTCCAGCATCTGCAGTTCCTTCTTTAACACCTTCTCATCTCAGTCCTAAAGGATTTCCCCCTTATCCTTAAGCTGTGACCCCTTGTCCTGGACCTCCCCAACATCGGGAACAATCTTCCTTCATCTAGCCTGTCCAACCCCTTAAGAATTTTGTAAGTTTCTATAAGATCCCCTCTCAATCTCCTAAATTCTAGAGAGTATAAACCGAGTCTATGCAGTCTTTGTTCATAAGACAGTCCTGACATCCCAGGAATCAGTCTGGTGAACCTTCTCTGCACTCCCTCTATGGCAATAATGTCCTTCCTCAGATTTGGAGACCAGAACTGTATGCAATACTCCAGGTGTGGTCTCACCAAGAATGCATCCTCAGTAAGGATCGTAACATAGTTGTATTGTGGATATATGTTTGTGTTGTATTATGGTGCTGGGTCCTGGCTTGTTTTATTGTGGTATAAATATTATATTTTAATAATTGAATACATTTTTTGATTAAAATTTTTTGTAGGTTAATTGGGTTCAATAAAAATAGTAAATTGTCCCTAATGTGTGTGGGACAATAGACAATAGGCAATAGGTGCAGAAGTAGGCCATTCGGCCCTTCGAGCCAGCACCGCCATTCAATGTGATCATGGCTGATCATCCACAATCAGTACCCCATTCCTGCCTTCTCCCCATATCCCCTGACTTCGCTATTTTTAAGAGCCCTATCTAGCTCGCTCTTGAACGTATCCAGAGAACCGGCCTCCACCGCCCTCTGAGGCAGAGAATTCCACAGACTCACCACTCTCTGTGTGAAAAAGGGTTTCCTCGTCTCTGTTCTAAATGGCTTACCCCTTATTCTTAAACTGTGTGGCCCCTGGTTCTGGACTCCCCCAACATCGGGAACATGTTTCCTGCCTCTAGCGTGTCCAAGCCCTTAACAATCTTATATGTTTCAATGAGATCCCCTCTCATCCTTCTAAACTCCAGAGTGTACAAGCCCAGCCGCTCCATTCTCTCATAGTAGTCAGCATTCTCTCAGATAGTACTAGTGTGCGGGGCGATCTCTGGTCGGTGCGGACTCGATGGGCCGAAGGGCCTGTTTCCGCGCTGTAGCTCTGAAGTCTATATGGTGTTACCTCCATTACTCACTCCTGTCAGTGAGAACTTCCCTCCAGCGCTGGAGTCTCACACATTTTCCCCTTCATCAGAGAAATTGCGGAGATAATCGTTTTAGTTTAAAACCAGACGGGCTGTCGGCTCAAACGTACGATGGAGTTTGGCAGAAATATCTCACACAAGATTACATTGACATATAAAGAGTGCAGAGGTTTCACACAACGCACGGTGGCGTAGGCAGCGGTAGAATTGCTGCCTCACAGCGCCAGATGCCCGGGTGGCTGTCTGTACATTTGCACGTTCTCCCCGTGACCTGCGTGGGATCGGTTTTCTCCCACACTCCAAAGACGTACAGGTTTATAGGTTAATTGGCTTGGTATAAATGTAAATTGTCCCTAGTGTGTGTGTAGGATAGTATAGGGGTGATCGCTGGTTGGTACGGACTCGGTGGGCCGAAGGGCCTGTTTCCTCGCTGAAGCTCTAAATCCTGAACTAAACTAAACACTCCAGTGTAGGTTCACCAGGTTAATTCCCAGGATGGCGGGACTATCATATGAACACGGATAGGTGACGTTTCACAGAGTGCTGGAGTAACTCAGCGGGTCAGGCAGCATCTGTGGAGAACATGGATAGGTGACGTTTCACAGAGTGCTGGAGTAACTCAGCGGGTCAGGCAGCATCTGTGGAGAACATGGATAGGTGGCGTTTCACAGAGTGCTGGAGTAACTCAGCGGGTCAGGCAGCGTCTGTGGAGAACATGGATAGGTGACGTTTCACAGAGTGCTGGAGTAACTCAGCGGGTCAGGCAGTGTGGAGGACAGTTCTACTGTGCGGCTATAAAAACATAGACAATAGGTGCAGGAGTAGGCCATTCGGCCCTTCGAGCCTGCACCGCCATTCAATATGATCATGGCTGATCATCCAACTCAGTATCCCGTACCTGCCTTCTCTCCATACCCCCTGATCCCTTTAGCCACAAGGGCCACATCCAACTCCCTCTTAAATATAGCCAATGAACTGGCCTCAACTACCTTCTGTGGCAGAGAGTTCCAGAGACTCACCACTCTCTGTGTGAAAGTGTATCCCTGTTCAGTGCGGACTCGGTGGGCCGAAAAGCCTGTTTCCGCGCTGTATCCCAAAACTAGGCTAAACTAAACTCCAATCAACCCCAATTGAATCTTTATTAACCCTGGCCCCTCTTATTTTAAATAAAAAAACAAAATAAAAAGCAAGTCTCGTTATTGTTTTGGTTGGCTGGAACTTTTGACAGCAATCAAAAAGCAGTCTTCTGAAGGGGCCTTGCACAAAGATGTCAATTATCCAGGCATTTAGCAGGGGAGGGCAGCAGAGCAGAAGGGAATTCCTTTTGCTGAATGGCACTTTTGTTTACGTTTTCTGGAGACTTTCATGTGTGACTACCTTGTCCAATTCTGTCGAGTGTCTAATTAAATTGGTCCAAGAGATCAGGGCAGAAGAATATGGTGGGTGGGAGTTGCTAGGGGGGAGGTGGACATAAAGGAGACAGGTTGAAAGGCATTTATGTGCTTGAGACACACAAACCTCCGTCAGGGGGACTTCAGAGCTGTAGCGGGAGCTTCAGAGAACATGGGTTTAAGGTGAAGGGGAAAAGATTTAATAGGAACCTTTTACTAGGGGCAACTTTTTCACATCATGGGGCAACTTTTTCACACAATGGGGCAACTTTTTCACACATTGGGGCAACTTTTTCCGCACAATGGGGCAACTTTTTCACACAAAGGGTGGTGGGCGTTTGGAACGAGCTGCCAGAGGAGGTAGTTGAGGCGGAGACTATCCAAACGTTAGACAGGTACATGGATAGGACAGGTTTGGAGGGATAGAAACATAGAAACATAGAAAATAGGTGCAGGAGTAGGCCATTCGGCCCTTCGAGCCTGCACCGCCATTCAATGTGATCATGGCTGATCATCCAACTCAGTATCCCGTACCTGCCTTCTCTCCATACCCCCTGATCCCTTTAGCCACAAGTGCCACATCTAACGCCCTCTTAAATATAGCCAATGAACTGGCCTCAACTACCTTCTGTGGCAGAGAATTCCAGAGACTCACCACTCTCTGTGTAAAGAATGTTTTCCTCATTTCGGTCCTAAAGGAATTCCCCCTTATCCTTAGACTGTGACCAATATGGGCCAAACGCAGGCAGGTGGGACTAGTGTAGCTGGGACATTGTTGGTCAGTGTGGGCAAGTTGGGGCCGAAGGGCCTGTTTCCACACTGTATCACTCTATGACTCTAAGAGGGCCAGAATGAGAGCAAACACAAATTAGTGCCTATCTTCTTGTATGAATATTGAATTCTCTAACTTCAAGTAACCCGTGTATCCCCTCTCCCTCTGCTCCTCCCCGTGTTAGCTTCAATGTCATCTTGTTGAGTCTCGTTGTCTGTAACTGGTTTTCACCTAGCCCACAGCTAACAATGGCCTGTTTCCTTCATCATCGTTACTTTTTAGCATATCTTTCATCCATTTGTCCTTTATCTCTCCACATCACCGTCTATATCTCTCGTTTCCCTCTCCCCTGACTCTCAGTCTGAAGAAGGGTCTCCAGCCAAAACCAGCACGTTTAGTTTAGTTTTAGTTTAGAGATACAGCGCGGAAACAGGCCCTTCGGCCCACCGGGTCCGTGCCGACCAGCGATCCCCGCACATTAACACTATCCGACTAGGAACAATTTTTACATTTACCAAACCAATTAACCTACAAAACTACGTCTTTGAAGCGTGGGAGGAAACCGAAGATACATATACCTAAATTAGGTGCAGGAGTAGGCCATTCGGCCCTTCGAGCCTGCACCGCCATTCAATATGATCATGGCTGATCATCCAACTCAGTATCCCGTACCTGCCTTCTCTCCATACCCTCTGATCCCCTTAGCCACAAGGGCCACATCTAACTCCCTCTTAAATATAGCCAATGAACTGGCCTCAACTACCCTCTGTGGCAGAGAGTTCCAGAGACTCACCACTCTCTGTGTGAAAAAAGTCCTTCTCATCTCGGTCCTGAAGGATTTCCCCCTTATCCTTAAGCTGTGACCCCTTGTCCTGGACCTCCCCAACATCGGGAACAATCTTCCTGCATCTAGCCTGTCCAACCCCTTAAGAATCTTGTAAGTTTCTATAAGATTCCCCTCTCAATCTCCTAAATTCTAGAGAGTATAAACCGAGTCTATGCAGTCTTTGTTCATAAGACAGTCCTGACATCCCAGGAATCAGTCTGGTGAACCTTCTCTGCACTCCCTCTATGGCAATAATGTCCTTCCTCAGATTTGGAGACCAGAACTGTACGCAATACTCCAGGTGTGGTCTCACCAAGACCCTATACAACTGAAGTAGAACCTCCCTGCTCCTATACTCAAATCCTTTTGCTATGAAAGCTAACATACCATTCGCTTTCTTCACAGCCTGCTGCACCTGCATGCCTACTTTCAATGACTGGTGTACCATGACACCCAGGTCGCGCTGCATCTCCCCTTTTCCTAATCGCCCACCATGTAGATAATAGTCTGTTTTCCTATTTTTGCCACCAAAGTGGATAACCTCACATTTATCCACATTATACTGCATCTGCCAAACATTTGCCCACTCACCCAGCCTATCCAAGCCTATCATGGTTGATCGTCCCCAATCAATAACGCAAAGATCGAGGTGAAAAACCCACGCAGGTCACGGGAGAACGTACAAACTCCGTACAGACAGCGCCCGTAGTCGGGATGGAACCCGGGTTCTCCGGCGCTGTGAGGCAACGACTCTACCGCTGCGCCACCGGGAGCGTGGGAGGAAACCGGAGCACCCGGAAAAAAAACCCCACGCGGAAGCGTAGCGGTGTTAAGGCTGCGGACGTGCGCAAGGCTGTCACAGGGTAGCCGCTGCCCGTTAGGAAACCGATTAGCAAAGTCACACACACACACACACACACACACGAAGGGTGAGTGCTTTTCCTACACTCACTCCATAGCCACAGGGAATAGAAAGTGAAATTGATTTTTAAAAAATGTACAGAGCAGCCCAACGCACTTGGCTTGCGTGTTCTAGACGGCAGCCAACGCGAAGCCAGCCTCCTCCTCAGTGGCAGCTCTGCTCACAAAGTGATTGAAAGAAACAGGCCCTTCTGCCCATCCAGTCCAGGCCGACCAGCAAACACCCGTTCACACTAGTTCTTTGTCATCCCACTTTCTCATCCGCTCCCCTGCACCCCAGGGGCAATTTACACAACGCGGGGTCGATTGAATTCCAAACGTTCTCCCCGTGACCTGCGTGGGTTTTCTCCGGGTGCTCCGGTTTCCTCCCACACTCCAAAGACGTGCGGGTTTGTAGGACGGTTAACCCACAAAGCCGCAGGTCTTTAGGGTGGGAGAGGGAGGCTGGAATGTGGAGGTACCCGGCATTGGGGGTTGCTGCAGAGAACAAACGGGGAACCTGGTGTTGGCGGGAGGGGGACGAGAGACAAAGTGGGACTCGACAGCAGGCTCGGTTCACCGCTGTGATCAGGTAAGACTGTTCTAAGTTATTTTTTAACCTTCGTCAGAGCCAGGGTCATGGAGTCTCTTGCTTTCATTCAGTTTAGAGATACAGCGCGGAAACAGGCCCTTCGGCCCACCGGGTCCGTGCCGACCTGCGATCCCCGCACACTAACACAATCCTACTTGATTAATGTCAACACTCACATTCTTAGATCGGTTCCGTTTAGTTTATTGTCACGTGTACCGAGGTACAATGAACAGCTTTTGTTGCGTGCTAACCAGTCAGCGGAAAGACAATACGTGATTACAATCCAGCCGTCCACAGTGTACAGATACATGATAAGGGAATAACGTTTAGGGCAAGATGAGTTACAGGAAAGTCCGATTAAAGAAAGTCCGAGGGT
Source organism: Raja brachyura (assembly GCA_963514005.1). The sequence goes on along the minus strand of CAUPSL010000773.1, from coordinate 18,138 downwards.
CACCAATGAGGGGGATGGTAGTTCAGCGCTGCTCTCTGGTTGTGGTAGGATGGTTCACTTGCCTGATAACAGCTGGGAAGAAACTGTCCCTGAATCTGGAGGTGTGCGTTTTCACACTTCTGTAAAGGCCCTGTCCCACCAGCATCCGACTCCATGTGGTGAGCGCGATCAAACTAGGAGTGGGGGCCGCGCGGAGGTCGGGTGATCCCCTGTACAGGGCTGGTCCCACCAGCATGCGCCTGCATGCGGCAAGCGCGACCAAACCGGCAGCGAGGGCTGCGCGGAGGTCGGGTGAGTGGCGCGACGTGGTGCAAAGTTGGAGCGATGTCCGTGGTAAGTTCGCAAGTACAGAGAGGGACACACAGAGAGGGTCACAAAGGCACATATAATAGGTTCACGGAGGCACGACGTCGAGACGGTGTGTAATGCGTCGAGGCGACTGCGAGCCGACAAGCCGTTGCCGCGTGGAATGTTTGAACATGGTCAGTTTTTCGGAGCCCCACGCGATGTCGGGTTGAACTCCGCACAATTCCGCATGGCTCCGCCGATCAAAGTGGGACCGGCCCTGTGACGCCGGACGGCTCAAGCGACCACGTTAGATCGCGCTCACCGCATAGAGTCGCATGCTGATTAACCCTTGCCTGATGGGAGAGGGGAGAAGAGGGAGTGGCCGGGGTGCGACTGGTCCTTGATGATGCTGCCGGCCTTGCCGAGGCAGCGTGAGGTGTAGATGGAGTCAATGGAAGGGAGGTTGGTTTGTGTGACGGTCTGGGCTGCGTCCACAATTCTCTGCGATTTTTTGCGGTCTTGGATGGAGCTGTTCCCAAACCGTGCTGTGATGCATCCCGACAAAATGCTGTCTAGGTTGCTGTAGTCCTGCCTCTCGGCCCGCTCCCCCTCCCCAGCACCCCCAGCCCCTTACTAATGTTTGCAAAATGTGTTTTTACTGCTGTGAAATATTTATAGCATGCGCTGACTTGCAAAAGGCATTTGGGGTCAGATGCAGGCTAAATGTATGCCATAAATATTAAGGAGCATCACTCTGTTCCTTGTACATTATCCTTGACTTCGGCCCACATGTCAACCTAGGTTCCTCTCTGCCCTCACGACAGCTTTAACCTATAAAATACTTCGAAAGGACACAAAGTGCCATGGAGTCACACAAAGAGTCGCACAGTCCAACTTGCCCACGCCGACCAACATGCCCCAGCGACATTAGTCCCATTTAACAATGGAGCGGCTGGGCTTGTACACTCTGGAGTTTAGAAGGATGAGAGGGGATCTTATTGAAACAAATAAGATTATTAAGGCTTTGGACACGCTAGAGGCAGGAAACATGTTCCCGATGTTGGGGGAGTCCAGAACCGGGGGCCACAGTTTAGTCACAGAATAAGGGGTAAGCCATTTAGAACGGAGATGAGGAAACACTTTTTCTCACAGAGAGTCATGAATGTGGAATTCTCTGCCTCAGAGGGCGGTGGAGGCCGGTTCTCTGGATGCTTTCAAGGGAGAGCTAGATAGGGCTCTTAAAGATAGCGGAGTCAGGGGATATGGGGAGAAGGCAGGAACGGGGTACTGATTGGGGATGATCAGCCATGATCACATTGAATGGCGGTGCTGGCTCGAAGGGCCGAATGGCCTACTCCTGCACCTGTTGTCTATTGTCTATTGATTATTTTCCATGGGATCTAGATTACGTTGCACTCAGTAATTCATCCCTTCACAAGGAATTTCTCAACAAATATTCCTGAACAGCCTCCCCCCTTGAGGAAAGCTGATATACCGAGCCCTCTGGTTTCTATTTTTCTGGTTTCGGTTCATCCGGATGCATCACAGCTTGGTTTGGAAACGGCTCCATCCAAGGCCTCACAAAACTTTGGACGCAGCCCAGACCACCATGCTGCTGGCCTTGCCGAGGCAGCGTGAGGTGTAGATGGAGTCAATGGAAGGGAGGTTGGTTTGTGTGACGGTCTGGGCTCCGTCCACAATTCGCTGCAACCTCTTGCGGTCTTGGATGGAGCTGTTCCCAAACCGAGCTGCGATGCATCCCGACAAAATGCTCTCTCTTTTCTTTCAGACAATAGACAATAGACAATAGGTGCAGGCGTAGGCCATTCGGCCCTTCGAGCCTGCACCGCCATTCAATGCGATCATGGCTGATCTTCCCCAATCCTTCCTCAGGTATGGGGGCCCCAGAAACTGTTCACCACACTCCACATGCCGTCTGACCAGTGCCTTATCGAGAGAGCCCTCAGCACTTTGAGGAAGGCAGCGCTGTTTAAGCTCCCTGGCTGGCCCCTAATTACAGGCGACTGTGTAAATCCCTCCCTCGGGAACTTAAAAATATCACATCGGTGACGCAAATAACAACCGAGCTTTGGAAGCAAGTGCCCGCTGCCGAGGACATCCATCTGCTCACTCAGCTCCCTCGATCTTGCCACAAGGATAAGCGTATTAAGAGCCTGTCCCACCAGCATGCAACTCTATGGGATTAGCGCGACCTAACGTGGTCGCTTGAGCCGTCCGGCGTCGCGGGGCCGGTCCCACTTCGATCGCCGGAGCCGTGCGGAATTGTGCGGAGTTCGTCCCGACATCGCGCGAGGCTCCGAAAAACTGACTATGTTCAAAAGTTCCGCGCGGCAACGGCTTGTAGGTTCGCAGTCGCCTCGACGCATTACACACCGTCTCGACGTCGTGCCTCCGTGACCCTCTCTGTGTGTGGCTCCATGGCCCTCCGTGTGTGTGGCTCCGTGGCCCTCTGTGTGTGTGCCTCTGTGCCCCTCTCTGTGTGTCCCTCTCTGTCCTGGCGAACTTACCTTAGACTTCGCTCCAAGTTCGCCTCACTTTGTGCCGCGTTGCGCCACTCACCTGGTTTGGTCGCGCTTGCCGCATGCAGGCGCATGCTGGTGGGAACGGCCCTGTACAGGGGATCACCCGACCTCCGCGCGGCCCCCGCTTCTAGTTTGATCGCGCTCACCGCATGGAGTCGGATGCTGGTAGGACAGGCCCTTAACAATACAATCCCCCCCTCTCGCTCTCTCTCTGTCAAAACTACAAGGCAGCTGAAAATGTTTATATTCACCCATCCTGAGGAATTAATTTCTCAGCAAATTCAGAAGCATTCTTCAACTGCAAAGATAAAAAGGAGCAAAGATTCCCAGGACTGTCCCCTCCCCTCCCCCGGGAATATTCCGCAATTCCCAGCAACATCACTCGATCAATACATGACGTTAATTCAGTAGCAAAACGTTCCAGGTCCAAATAAGATGCCAGTACTGTTTGCACCTGAAATACAGCCTGCTTCTGAAGTAACTATTATAGAATAACATGTTGGGGGGTGCGAGATTGCAACCTTCATGTGGTCCACCCTGTTTCGACGAATGCAATCAACCCGGCGTGCACAAACAGAATATCAAACAGAAGAAGGGTTTCGGCCCGAAACGTTGCCTATTTCCTTCGCTCCATAGATGCTGCCTCACCCGCTGAGTTTCTCCAGCACTTTTGTCTGCCGCCATTCAATCATGGCTGATCTATCTCTCCCTCCTAACCCCATTCCATATGAAGAAAGACTGGACAGACTCGGCTTGTACTCGATGGAATTTAGAAGATTGAGGGGGGATCTCATAGAGCCTTACAAAGTTCTTAAGGGGTTGGACAGGCTAGATGCAGGAAGATTGTTCCCGATGTTGGGGAGGTCCAGGACAAGGGAGTCACTGTTTAAGGATAATGGGGAAGTCTTTTAGGACCGAGATGAGAAAATCATTTTTCACACAGGGAGTGGCGAATCTGTGGAATTCTCTGCCACAGAAGGTAGTTGAGGCCAGTTCATTGGCTATATTTAAGAGGGAGTTAGATGTGGCCCTTGTGGCTAAAGGGATCAGGGGGTATGGAGAGAAGGCAGGTACGGGATACTGAGTTGGATGATCAGCCATGATCATATTGAATGGCGGTGCAGGCTCGAAGGGCCGAATGGCCTACTCCTGCACCTATTTTCTATGTTTCTATTCTCCTGCCTTCTCCCCATAACCCCTGACACCCAAACTGATCCCATAGTGTGTAGATCCAGACTTGGCTTCCACAGTCTTCTGTGGCAAAGAATTCCACAGATTCACCACCCTCTGACCAAATAAATTCCTCCTCATCTGCTTCCTAAAAGAACATCCTTAGCTGTCTCCCGCGCATTTATGCGAACTGCTAGAGTGTGGGCAGCGTGTGGGTAGCGTGGGGACGGGCGCATGGAGTGGTGTGGAGGAGTGTGGACTTCGTTCTGCACGAGATCTCCGCGCACCACCGGCCTGTCGCGTAACTGACGGCCAAAGTGGGACGGGCCCAAGACCCTGGCGCGAGGCAACGTCTCACCTTCCAACGGCAGCAGAAGCCGGCAAACGATCGGCGAGCCCGGCCTGGGGCTCACGGCCGTTGCGGATCCGGATCCGACCCCCCACTTCTACTCCCAGAGCGGGGCCAAGACGATTGGAGATAAGACACAACATTGAGGAGTAACTCAGCGGGACCGGCAGCATCTCTGGAGAGAAAGAATGGGTGTACGTTTCGGGTCAAGACCCTTCTTTTCAGACTGAAGAAGGGTCTCGACCCGAAACATCATCCTTCATCATCCATCCATCGCACGCACGCACACACACACACACACACACTCACGCACACACGCACGCACGCACGCACGCACACACACACACACACACACTCACGCACACTCACACACACACACACACTCACGCACACACACACACATACACACTCACGCTGCCGGTCCCGCTGAGTTACTCCTGCATTTTGTGGAATAGTTTGCATTTTTTACATTTTTCAAATTATTTTAAAATATTAGAAAACATTTATATATTCATTGATAATTAATAACACAGTAATTATTATGTTTACTATACTAAAAGAGTTATAGTCATTATAAACTAATTATTATAAACTATTGTGATAGAAAACATTTTAACTTTAATGTTTAGAATTAATAAGGAAATTAAATATTATTATGATTATATTAAAACAATTATACTTTTTTTTTAATAGCAACAAGGAACTGCAGATGCTGGTTTATAAAAATAGACACAAAATGCTGGAGTAACTCAGCAGGTCAGGCAGCATCTGTGGAGAACATGGATAGGTGACGTTTCACAGAGTGCTGGAGTAACTCAGCGGGTCAGGCAGCATCTGTGGAGAACATGGACAGGTGACGTTTCACAGAGTGCTGGAGTAACTCAGCGGGTCAGGCAGCATCTGTGGAGAACATGGATAGGTGACGTTTCACAGAGTGCTGGAGTAACTCAGCGGGTCAGGCAGCATCTGTGGAGAACATGGATAGGTGACGTTTCACAGAGTGCTGGAGTAACTCAGCAGGTCAGGCAGCATCTGTGGAGAACATGGATAGGTGACGTTTCACAGAGTGCTGGAGTAACTCAGCGGGTCAGGCAGCATCTGTGAAGGGAAGGAATGGGTGACGTTTCGGCTCGAGACCCTTTGGGTCTCGGCCCGAAACGTCGCCCATTCCTTCTCTCCAAAAAGAAGTGATTTTTCAAATGGTGCCAATTACTAAGGGTGCGAATTATCTGATATTATGGTATTCTGGAGAGAAGGAATAGGCGACGTTTCACAGACTGGAGTAACTCAGCGGGTCGGGCAGCATCTGTGGAGAACGTGGATAGGTGACGTTTCACAGAGTGCTGGAGTAACTCAGCGGGTCAGGCAGCATCTCTGGAGAACATGGATGGGTGACGTTAGAAATATTTTAACATAATACAAATATTTATTTTCATATTAACGATATAATCGAATATTAAATTATTTTTTATATTATAGATACTGTTAATGCAAAAAAAATTATCCATTTTATTATAGTTTTTTATTATGGTATTTTATTATAAAATATAATATAATTTTAACATATAAAAACATTTTATTGTATTATCTTATTACAAAATATAATATCATTAGATAAATATAATATATTTATTATATTATTTCCTTAGTTTATTGTAAAATATATAATCATTTATTTTTAATTATCTTAAATAGAATTATAATCTTCTACTATTTCTTTCTGATTAATTAATTAATTATAATGGATATTTAAGGTGAAGGGGGAAAAGATTTAACAGAAATCCGATGGGTACCTTTTTCACACAAAGGGTGGTGGCTGTATGGAACGAGCTGCTGCAGGAGGTAGTTGAGGCTGGGACTATCCCAACGTTTAAGAAACAATTGGACATGTACATGGATACGACAGGTTTGGAGGGAGATGGACCAAACGCTGGCAGGTGGGACTAGTGTAGATGGGACACAGCGCCAGAGACCCGGGTTTGATCCTAACTGCGGGCGCTGTCTGTACGGAGTTTGTACGTTCTCCCCGTGACCTGCGTGGGTTTTCTCCGAGATCTTCGGTTTCCTCCCACACTCCAAAGACGTGCAGGTTTGTAGGTTAATTGGCTTGGCATAGTTACATAGAGTTAAATAGAAAATAGGTGCAGAAGGAGACCATTCGGCCCTACGAGCGAGCTCCGCCATTCAATGTGGTCATGGCTGATCATCCCCAATCAATAACCCGTGCCTGCCTTCTCCCCATATCCCTCAACTCCACTAGCCCCTGGAGCTCTATCTAACTCTCTCTTAAATCCATCCAGTGACTTGGCCTCCACTGCCCTCTGTGGCAGGGAATTCCACAAATTCACAACTCTCGGAGTGAAAAAGTTTTTTTCTCGCCTCAGCCCTAAATGTCCTCCCCTTTATTCTAAGACTGTGGCCCCTGGTTCTGGACTCGCCCAACATTGGGGCCATTTTTCCTGCATCTAGCCTGTCCAGTTGTTTTGTAATTTTATATGTTTCTGTAAGATCCATATCTTGTCCTCAGTGTGTGTAGGGTATTGTTAATGTACCGGGATCGCTGGTCGGCACGGACTCGGTGGGCCGAAGGGCCTGTTCCCGCACTGTTTCTCTAAACTAAACTAATTATTGTCGGAGTCATTCATACTTAGGCTAGTTACTGCTCGCATCTTATATTATTTTGCCTACATATTCCACACAGCCACCACTCTCTGAGTAAAGAAGTTCCCCCTCATGTTACCCCTAAACTTCTGTCCCTTAATTCTCACGTCATGCCCTCTGGTTTGAATCCTCCCTACCCTCAATGGGGAAACACCTCAACGGGTAAATGATGTTGTGCAAATGACGCCCTTGTGGGACAGGCCCTGAAGTCTTCAAAGTTTTGCCTGATGGCCGAGTCCAGCCAGACCACTTAAAGGGAGGTGGAAGGTTGAGGTCGGGGAACCTGCGCTTGTGCAACCTCCAATCTGTGACTCACACGCACTCTGCAATTACACCGCTGACTTCAACTTGTTATTTTCTCCAGCAGCAGCATTGTGAATGAAACCAGATGTTGCAAGCACCCTGACCCAATGGTTAGCGCTGAGCAGGAATGAGGAATTCATGACCAATAAACAAGATCGATTCATTTCACATTGAGTGCCTTGCTTGAGAGGCAGCGAGACTGGCAGGTGAGGGGTTCCTGTGGCTGCAATTAGATGCTATTGAATGATTTTCCCTTTCAACTCATTGGGTTGTTCTTTGGCGGTTGATTTAACATCTGTGTTGTTAAAGGCATAGACACAAAAGGCTGGAGTAACTCAGTGGGACAGGCAGCATCTCTGGAGAGAAGGAATGGGTGACGTTTCAGATCGAGACCCTTCTTCAGACTGATGTGGGGGTGGGTGGGGGGTGGGGGGGGAAGAAGAAAGGAAGAGGCGGAGACAGTGGGCTTGTGGGAGAGCTGGGAAGGGGGAGGGGAAGGAGGGAGAAAGCAGGGACTACCTGAAATTGGAGAACACTTGGAGAAATTGTAAACTACCCAAGCGAAATATGAGGTGCTGTTCCTCCGGTGGGACTCACTCTGCGGTGGGACTCACTCTGGCCATGGAGGAGGCCCAGGTCGGAGAGGTCAGATTGGGAATGGGAGGGGGAGTTGAAGTGCTGAGCCACCGGGAGATCAGGTTGGTTATTGCGAACCGAGCAGAGGTATACATTATACATTAATTATACGGAGTGTACATTAATAAGTGACATTTTCAGGTCGAGACCCTTCGTCAGACTGAGAGTGTATTACCAGGGTTATTGGGCAGTGAGTTCCAGGATCGGAGGATCACTGTGTGTGTGTAGGATAGTGAAAGGGTGCAGGCTTCGCAGGTCAGTGCAGACTCGGTGGCCCAAAGAGCCTGTCTCAGTGTTGCATCATAGAAACATAGAAAATAGGTGCAGGAGGAGGCCATTCGGCCCTTCGAGCCAGCACCGCCATTCATTGCGATCATGGCTGATCGTCCCCTATCAATAACCCGTGCCTGCCTTCTCCCCATATCCCTTGACTCCACTAGCCCCTAGAGCTCTATCTAACTCTCTCTTAAATCCATCCGGTGATTTGGCCTCCACTGCCGTCTGTGGCAGGGAATTTCACAACTCTCTGGGTGAGAACGTTTTTTTCTCACCTCAGTCTTAAATGGCCTCCCCTTTATTCTAAGACTGTGGCCCCTGGTTCTGGACTCGCCCAACATTGGGAACATTTTTCCTGCATCTAGCTTGTCCAGTCCTTTTATAATTTTATATGATTCTATAAGACCCCCCCTCATCCTTCTAAACTCCAGTGAATACAAGCCTAGTCTTTTCAATCTTTCCTCATATGACAGTCCCGCCATAGAAACATAGAAATTAGGTGCAGGAGGAGGCCATTCGACCCTTCGAGCCAGCACCGCCATTCAATATGATCATGGCTGATCATCCAACTCAGTATCCCGTACCTGCCTTCTCTCCATACCCTCTGATCCCCTTAGCCACAAGGGCCACATCTAACTCCCTCTTAAATATAGCCAATGGACTGGCCTCAACTACCCTCTGTGGCAGAGAGTTCCAGAGACCCACCACTCTCTGTGTGAAAAAAGTCCTTCTCATCTCGGTCCTAAAGGATTTCCCCCTTATTCTTAAGCTGTGACCCCTTGTCCTGGACCTCCCCAACATCGGGAACAATCTTCCTGCATCTAGGGTTACACAAAAAGCTGGAGAAACTCAGCGGGTGCAGCAGCATCTAAGGAAGAAGGGTCTCGACCCGAAACGTCGCCTATCTCCTTCGCTCCTTAGATGCTGCTGCACCCGCTGAGTTTCTCCAGCTTTTTGTGTAACCCTCGATTCTCCAGCATCTGCAGTTCCTTCTTTATCACTTCCTGCATCTAGTCTGTCCAACCCCTTAAGATCCCAGGGATCAATCTCGTGAACCTACGCTGCACTGCCTCAATCACATGGATGTCCTTCCTCAAATTAGGAGACCAAAACTGTACGCAATACTCCAGATGTGGTCTCGCCAGAGCCCTGTACAACTGCAGAAGAACCTCTCTACTCCAATACTGAAATCCTCTTGTTATGAACTAAACTAAACTAAACTAATGTAATCGAGCGAGTGGTACCGCGAGGCAGGCTGATCTGCCCCACATTCCTCGAGCCCCACACACATACTCCCTGCTCATGTCGTGTCAATTACTGAGATTCACAGTGGCAGAGAAGCCAAACAGTCAAAAGTGTTCCAAAACTGTCAGGCTAAAATCTCACATTTTTATCCAAGACAGCTTATTAAATATTTAATCCATGGGAATATTTTTGATACATCTAAATTCCACTGCATTGTTTTGTTTGCAAGAATTTTCACCTGGAGCGGATAAATACTCGTTCTCGAAGCCCAGAGGTGAAAAAATAAGCCCTTTTTTTCCATATATTTCATTTGTTGCACGGTGGCGCAGCGGTAGAGTTGCTGCCTTACAGCGCTTGCAGCGCCAGAGACCCGGGTTCCATCCCGACCGCTGTCTGTACGGAGTTTGCACGCTCCCCCCGTGACCTGTGTGGGTTTTCTCCGGGTGCTCTGGTTTCCTCCCACACTCCAAAGACGTGTCGGTTCATAGGTTAATTGGCTAACTCCACAGACTCACAACTCTCTGTGTGAAAACGTTTTTCCTCGTCTCCGTTCTAAATGGCTTACCCCTTATTCTTAAACTGTGGCCCCTGGTTCGGGACTCCCCCAACATTGGGAACATGTTTCCTGCCTCTAGCGTGTCCAAACACTTAATAATGTTAGGGTACACAAAAGGCTGGAGAAACTCAGCGGGTGCAGCAGCATCTAAGGAGCGAAGGAGATAGGCGACGTTTTGGGCCGAGACCCTTCTTCAGACTATATGTTTCAATAAGAAACCCACTCATCCTTCTAAACTCCACAGTGTACAAGCGCAGCTGCTCCATTCTTTCAGCATATGACAGTCCCGCCATCCCGGGAATTAACCTTGTAAACCTACGCTGCACTCCCTCAATAGCAAGAATGTCCTTCCTCAAATTTTGAAACCAAAACTGCACACAATACTCCAGGTGTGGTCTCACTAGGGCCCTGTACAACTGCAGGAGGACCTCTTTGCTCCTATACTTAACTCCTCTTGTTATCAAGGCCAACATGCCATTCGCTCAAGGAATCAAGTTATATGGGAAAAAGCAGGAACGGGGTACTGATTGGGGATGATCAGCCATGATCACATTGAATGGTGGTGCTGGCTCAAAGGGCCAAATGGCCTACTCCTGCACCTATGTTTCTATGTTTCTATGTATGGGGTGATTGCTGGTCAGTGGGTTGAAGGGCCTGTTTGGCCTGAGATGGCTTATTCCATCTGCAAATCCTTTTTTATTAAATTGGAATTTATATGTTTCCAATGCTATAAAGATTTGCTTTTTGCACTCGAGGAACTTTGAACCAATAAATACTTTGTTTTATATGAAATTCAAATGACCAAATTCTTTGCTCAGCAAAAAATAACGTTAGCATGGACACGGTGGGCCGAAGGGCCTGTTTCCGCGCTGTATCTCCAAACTAAACTAAACAAAACTATAGCCTTGTAGTTTTTCTGTTGCTATTCAGAGGTACAGCATTACAGGCCCTTTGGCCCACCGTGTTCATGCTAATGTTATTTTTTGCTGAGCAAAGAATTTGGTCATTTGAATTTCATATAAAACAAAGTACTTATTGGTTCGATCCCCGCGCACTAATGCTATCCTACACATTGGGGCTCATTTAAAACAAAACATTTATCTAAGCCAATTAACATACAAACCTGTGCGTCTTTGGAGAGAGGGAGGGAACCGAAGATCTCGGAGAAAACCCACGCAGGTGACGGGGAGAACGCGCAAACTCCGTACAGACAGCGCCCGTAGTTGGGACGGAAACCCGGGGCTCTGGCGGCTGCAAGCGCCGTAAGGCAGCAACTCTACCGCTGCGCCACCGTGACCGCCCTTTGGCTAGACAGGGCTCTTAAAAATAGCGGAGTCAGGGGTATATGGGGAAAAAAGCCGTGATCACATTGAATGGCGGTGCTGGCTCAAAGGGGCCGAATGGCCTCCTCCTGCGTCTATTGTCCATTGTCTATTGTTTCAGAAGTTCACCAATACTGTCTCCACCCTCACGCTGTCCCTTTGTTGATATCCGGTGTGTTTCCACATACATACGTGGTTAACCTATTGCAGGATGGATTAACAGGAGCAGTTGGCGGAGGATTCTCTTTGAGTTTTCACCGGGGAAATCAATCACCTCCCAGTCGACTAAGATGGCAGGATCGCACATTCAAACTTGAGGATTAAGATGTCTGAGGCGTTGTGTGTGATTAGTCAGTAATCAATGATGAGATCATGGCTGATAAATATAGTAACGCTGAATAATCATCTAGTCTTGCATGAGAGCTTCATTAAATCTGCCAGCGCGGCACGATGGCGCAGCGGTAGAGTCGCTGCCTCACAGCGCCAGAGACCCGCGTTCCACCCCGACTACCGGTGCTGTCTGTACGGAGTTTGCACGTTCTCCCCGTCACCCGCGTTCCACCCCGACTACCGGTGCTGTCTGTACGGAGTTTGTACGTTCTCGTGTCTTGAAGCTCCTCACTCCCCTCCATTGAGTCTGTCCATAGTAAACGATGCCTGCGCAGGGCGCACAGCATCGCCAGGGACAGCTCACACCCCAACCATAGACTGTTTACCCTCCTCCCATCCGGGAGACGCTACTGGTCCCTCCGCTGCCGGACCAGCAGGCTCAAGAACAGCTTCTTCCCTGCGGCTGTCACACATCTCAATGCTGCACCTCAATAACTGCCTGTCCCCCACCCCTCTCCGCAACCCCCGGACACTGTATATGTATAGACATCATTCGTAAGTAGTTTGCCATTCGGAGATACCAACTGCATTTCGTTGTCTCTGTATTGTACACTGCACAATGACAATAAAGATTGAATTGAATTGAATTGAATATAAGATTATTAAGGGTTTGGACACGCTAGAGGCAGGAAACATGTTCCCGATGTTGGGGGAGTCCAGAACCAGGGGCCACAGTTTTAGAATAAGGGGTAAGCCATGTAGAACGGAGACGAGGAAACACTTTTTCTCACAGAGAGTTGTGAGTCTGTGGAATTCTCTGCCTCAGAGGGCGGTGGAGGCCGGTTCTCTGGATACTTTCAAGAGAGAGCTAGATAGGGCTCTTAAAGATAGCGGAGTCAGGGGATATGGGGAGAAGGCAGGAACGGGGTACTGATTGGGGATGATCACATTGAATGGCGGTGCTGGCTTGAAGGGCCGAATGGCCCACTCCTGCACCTATTGTCTATTGTCTACATTGTCTATTGTTCTCCCCGTGACCCGCGTGGGTTTTCTCCGGGTGCTCCAGCTCCCTCCCACGCTCCAAAGACGTGCAGGTTTGTGGGTTAAATGGTTTCGGTAAAAATGGTAAATTGTCTCCAGTGTGGGTGGGATAGTTCACAATTTCTAGGAGCAGATTTAGGCCATTCGGCCCAACAAGTCTACTCCGCCATTCAATCATGGCTGATCTATCTCTCCCTCCTAACCCCATTCTCCTGCCTTCTCCCCGTATCCCCCGACACCCGCACTGATCAAGTGCTACTGTATGAGGTGATCGCTAGTCCCTTGCATGTTGGATAGTGCTAGTATCCGGGGTAACTGCTGGTTGTCACGGACTCGATGGGCCGAATTGCTATTTCCGAGCTGTATCTTTGAAGTCTACGATAGGAGGTGGCTTATTCCATCTGCAAAACCTTTTATTAAATTGGCATTTATATGTTTCCAATGCAATTAAGATTTGCGTTTTGCGTTTGACTCAAAAGGAACGTTGAGGAGAGGTCCAAAAATTGCTTTGTTCATAAGGGATTCAAATGACCAAAACTCTTTGCTAAGCGTAAAATAAAGTCCCATGCAGTGATCAGTGCAGACCATACATTCGAGTGAATACAATCACCTACTGTAGGCAGATGTTTCAGAAGGAACTGCAGATGCTGGAAAAATCAAAGGTAGACAAAAGTGCTGGAGAAACTCAGCGGGTGAGGCAGCATCTATGGAGCGAAGGAATAGGTGGCGTCACCTGATGTGGGGGTGGGGGGGGGGGGGGGGCGGGAAGAAGAAAGGAAGAGGCGGAGACAGTGGGCTGTGGGAGAGCTGGGAAGCGGAGGGGAAGGATGGAGAAAGCAGGGACTACCTGAAATTGGAGATTCCTCGACCCGAAACGTCACCTATTTCCCTCGCTCCATAGATGCTGCCTTCCCCGCTGAGTTTCTCCAGCATTTTTGTTCAGGGTAGGTAGATAGGGTTTTGTACAAATGGTGGTGCAGCGGTAGAGTTGCTGCCTCACAGCGCCAGGGACCCGGGTTCGATCCCGACTATGGGTGCTGTCAGTACGGAGTTTGCCCGTTCTCCCCGTGACCTGCGTGGGTTTTCTCCGGGTGCACTGGTTTCCCCCACACTCCAAGGACGTGCAGGTTTGTAGGTGAATTGGCTTGATGATCAAATTGCCCTCGGTGTGTGTAGGATAGCGTTAGTGTGTGTGAGGATCGCTGGTCGGCGCGGACTCGGTGGGCCGAAGATCCTGTTTCCGCGCCGAATCTCAGAGATCTTCGGTTTCCTCCCACAGTCTCCAAAGTCAATAGACAATAGACAATAGGTGCAGGAGTAGGCCATTCGGCCCTTCTAGCCAGCACCGCCATTCAATGTGATCATGGCTGATCATCCCCAATCAGTACCCCGTTCCTGCCTTCTCCCCATATCCTCTGACTCCGCTATCTTTAAGAGCCTTATCTAGCTCTCTCTTGAAAGCATCCAGAGAACCGGCCTCCACCGCCCTCTGAGGCAGAGAGGCAAGATGTGCTGGCTTAATTGGTATGAATGTAAAGTTGTCCCTGGTGTGTGTAGGATAGTGTTAGTGTGCGGGGATCGCTGGTACGTGCTTGTTTCCGCGCTGAATCTCCGAGATCTTCAGTTTCCTCCCACTCTCCAAAGACCATATAACCATATAACCATATAACAATTACAGCACGGAAACAGGCCCTCTTGGCCCTTCCAGCCCGTGCCGACCATTTATTTTCCCCTAGTCCCATCTACCTGCACTCAGACCATACCCCTCCATTCCCTTCCCGTCCATATACCTATCCACTTTACTTTTAAATGTTAAAATCGATCCTGCCTCCACCACTTCTGCTGGAAGATCATTCCACACAGCAACCACTCTCTGAGTAAAGAGGTTCCCCCTCATGTTACCCCTAAACTTCTGTCCCTTAATTCTCATGTCATGCCCTCTTGTTTAGAAACATAGAAACATAGAAATTAGGTGCAGGAGTAGGCCATTCGGCCCTTCGAGCCTGCACCGCCATTCAATATGATTATGGCTGATCATTCAACTCAGTATCCCGTACCTGCCTTCTCTCCATACCCTCTGATCCCCTTAGCCACAAGGGCCACATCTAACTCCCTCTTAAATATAGCCAATGAACTGGCCTCAACTACCCTCTGTGGCAGAGAGTTCCAGAGACCCACCACTCTCTGTGCGAAAAAATTCTCATCTCGGTCCTAAAGGATTTCCCCCTTATCCTTAAGCTGTGACCCCTTGTCCTGGACCTCCCCAACATCGGGAACAATCTTCCTGCATCTAGCCTGTCCAACCCCTTAAGAATCTTCCCTACCCTCAATGGGAAAAGCTTATCCACGTCAACCCTGTCTATCCCTTCCATCATTTTAAAGACCTCAATCAAGTCCCCCCTTAACCTTCTGCGCTCCAAAGAATAAAGACCCAACTTGTTCAACCTTTCTCTGTAACTTAGTTGCTGGAACCCGGGCAACATTCTCGTAAATCTCCTCTGTACTCTCTGTCAAAAGACGTGTAGGGTCCGTGGCTAGATTGCCTTGGCATGAATGTAAAGTTGTCCCTAGAGTGTGTAGGACAGTGTTCGTGTGCGGAGATCGCGCCTGTTTCCGCGTAAAACTCAACTAAACGGAGCTTTGCTGGTTTTAAGTTGAGCGGCTGAGGAATAACAGAAGTAGTGATAAAATAATAAACATGGTTAACTGTGCAAACCATCGAGTCAAATCATTGGAATGTTTCTTTTAGTTCTAGTTAATGAAGATGATTGAGAGTTGGAGACCGGATAGGTTGTTTAAGGCATATATCTGACAAGGTATGATTAGGAAATGGCAGATGGCTTCAATTAATTCTTCAAAAAACGTCAACCGTGGACAGATTCCAGAGCCAGTTGAGCCAGCTCAGGTATTTATAATACCAGCAACAGTTAATAAAGCATCAGCGGTATGAAACTGTATTGCCTCAAGAAAGAATTTGTCCGGCACGATGGTTTCAGCGGTAGAGTTGCTGCCTCACAGCGCCAGAGACCCGGGTTCCATCCCGACTGCGTACCTGCCTGTACGTTCTCCCCCGTGTTCTCCGAGGTCTTTCGGTTTCCTCCCGCTCCTCCAAACACGTGCAAGTTTGTCGGATAAGGGGGAATTCCTTTAGGACCGAGATGAGGAAAACATTCTTTACACAGAGAGTGGTGAGTCTCTGGAATTCTCTGCCACAGAAGGTAGTTGAGGCCAGTTCATTGGCTATATTTAAGAGGGCGTTAGATGTGGCACTTGTGGCTAAAGGGATCAGGGGGTATGGAGAGAAGGCAGGTACGGGATACTGAGTTGGATGATCAGCCATGATCACATTGAATGGTGGTGCAGGCTCGAAGGGCCGAATGGCCTACTCCTGCACCTGTTGTCTATGTTTCTATGTTTCTATGTCGGTTAATTGGCTTCGGTAAAATTGTGAATTGTCCCCCAGTGTGTGTAGGATAGTGTTTAGTGTGCGGGTAACTGCTGTTCGTCACGGACTCGATGGGCCGAAGGGCCTGTTTCCGCATCGTATCTCTAGACTAAACTAAACTGGGAAAAAAAATTGCATTCTGTAGTCGTGTAGAGATACAGCGCGGAAACAAACAGGCCCTTCGGCCCACCGGGTCCGCGCCGACCAGCGATCCCCGCACACTAAATCCCCTGTCCCACTGTACGAGTTCATTCCAAGAGCTCTCCCCGAGTTTGCCCTGATTCGAACTCGGAGATTTACGGTAATGGGCGCTCGACGGTACTCGGGGCTCTCGTGGACATTTTTCAACACGTTGCAAAATCTTCACCAGTCTTCCCGTGCTTACCTGCCGTTAGCGAGCCATTCCGAGTACCTGCCGTTAGCGCTAAGGGACGTCCCCGAGCTCCGACGTACCCGCTACGTTCATTCTCCGTGCTTACCACGAGTTTGATTTTTTTTTAAACTCGGGAGAGCTCTTGGAATGAACTCGTACTGTGGGACAGGGCTTTACCACTATCCTGCACACACAAGGGACAGTTTACAACTTTACCAAGTCAATCATCGTGGCATTGAACGGTGGTTTTATACTGCACGTCATTCATGAGGATGTGTGCTTCTGTATTCTGCAGAGGAACACGGCGAAACCGCCTGCTAATGCTTATCACCCAGAGGCAGTGGCGTGATGGACAGGTATGGGCAAACCAGGAGTGCAGCTGTGCTGAAAATCATCTGAATTGGAACAAATTCAAATCCTGCAAAAATAACTCGACCCTGTTCATTTAGCACAAACGCTGCCCTGACTTCAAGTCACCCTTGTGATCCCTTCTCTCACCCTCCCTCCTCCTCCCGTTCAAATGGTCGCACCAGTTTCAAAGTCATCTTGTTTCAGCTCATAATCAAGGACCAGTCAGTCACACCCCGGCCACTCCCTCTTCTCCCCTCTCCCATCGGGCAAGAGGTACAGAAGTGTGAAAACAAACGCACGCCTCCACAGACCCCAGTCTGTGAGGGTTGGAAATAACACCTCTAACACCATCTCTCTGAGCACCGGCTCCCCTCAGGGCTGTGTCCTGAGTCCACTGCTGTTCACCCTGATGACCCACGACTGTTGTGCCAGGTTTAGTACAAACCACATCATGAAGTACGCAGATTGACACAACAGTGGTGGGCCTCATCAGGGACGACAATGAGCTGGCTTACAGGGAGGAGGTGAAACAACTGGTGGACTGGTGCAATACGAACAACCTGATCCTGAATGTCGAAAAAACAAAGGAGGTCATCGTCGACTTCAGGAAAACCCGGCACAGTCCCACACCACTTCACATCAACGACAGCGATGTGGAGGTGGTCAGTAGCACTAAGTTCCTGGGGGTGCAGATCACTAACAGTCTGACCTGGTCAAATAACATCTCATCAACAGTTAAGAGAGCGCAGCAGCGGTTGCACTTTCTGCGCCGGATGAGAAGAGCTCACCTCCCCCATCCCGTCCTCACTACTTTCTACAGGGGCACCATAGAGAGTATTTTGACCAGCTGTATCTCTGTCTGGTTTGGGGACTGTAAAGCCTCCGACTGGAAGTCCGTGCAGAGAGTGGTGAGGACAGCGGGAAAAATCATCGGGACCCCTCTCCCCTCAATCGGGGATATTGCGACCAAACGTTGCGTGTCTAAGGCCAGCAGTATTATAAAAGACCCCACACATCTCCATCACGGACTGTTCACTCTGCTGCCCTCGGGAAAAAGATATCGCAGCATAAGGAGCAGAACATCAAGGTTTCTGCAACAGCTTCTTCCCACGAGCCATCAGACTCCTGAATGCCATGTAATGGGCTGCCACCATTGTCTATTTATCCATTTTATCCATGTTTATCCTTCTGTTAATTATCGTGTTGCCACAGGGAGCCAAATGCAACGGAATTCGTTTGGAACTGCATA
>CAUPSL010000772.1:0-63266 GCA_963514005.1 Raja brachyura | reverse complement strand
AGCATTCAACATTCCCATCCTTTGAAAACATCTGCCCTATCTTAATAACCCAGTTATAACCCAGTACAGCACAGGAACAGGTCTCACAGCCCACAATGTTTGTGCCAAGATAAACTGCATGTCATCCACATCCCTCCATCCTGCGTATCCGTAAACACCACTATCATACCAGGTGCCAGACACCCACCACCCTGTGTAAAAAACTTGCCCCCCGCATCTCCTTTAAACTTTGCCCCTCTCACCTTAAACATATGTCCTGTAGTATTTGATATTTCCATGCTGGGGTAAAAGGTTCTGACTATCTACCCTATTTTATGGGACTGCCTCCCATCATTGTATATCCATCTGTCTCCCCTCAACCTCCAACACTCCAATGCAAACTCTGAGTCTGATGCTGCCTGACCCGCTGAGTTACTCCAGCACTGTGTGAAACGTCACCTATCCACGTTCTCCACAGATGCTGCCTGACCCGCTGAGTTACTCCAGCACTGTGTGAAACGTCACCTATCCATGTTCTCCACAGATGCTGCCTGACCCGCTGAGTTACTCCAGCACTGTGTGAAACGTCACCTATCCACGTTCTCCACAGATGCTGCCTGACCCGCTGAGTTACTCCAGCACTCTGTGAACCGTCACCTATCCATGTTCTCCACAGATGCTGCCTGACCCGCTGAGTTACTCCAGCACTGTGTGAAACGTCACCTATCCACGTTCTCCACAGATGCTGCCTGACCCGCTGAGTTACTCCAGCACTGTGTGAAACGTCACCTATCCATGTTCTCCACAGATGCTGCCTGACCCGCTGAGTTACTCCAGCACTGTGTGAAACGTCACCTATCCATGTTCTCCACAGATGCTGCCTGACCCGCTGAGTTACTCCAGCACTGTGTGAAACGTCACCTATCCATGTTCTCCACAGATGCTGCCTGACCCGCTGAGTTACTCCAGCACTGTGTGAAACGTCACCTATCCATGTTCTCCACAGATGCTGCCTGACCCGCTGAGTTACTCCAGCACTCTGTGAAACGTCACCTATCCATGTTCTCCACAGATGCTGCCTGACCCGCTGAGTTACTCCAGCACTCTGTGAAACGTCACCTATCCACGTTCCCCACAGATGCTGCCTGACCCGCTGAGTTACTCCAGCACTGTGTGAAACGTCACCTATCCACGTTCTCCACAGATGCTGCCTGACCCGCTGAGTTACTCCAGCACTCTGTGAACCGTCACCTATCCATGTTCTCCACAGATGCTGCCTGACCCGCTGAGTTACTCCAGCACTCTGTGAAACGTCACCTATCCATGTTCTCCACAGATGCTGCCTGACCCGCTGAGTTACTCCAGCACTCTGTGAAACGTCACCTATCCACGTTCCCCACAGATGCTGCCTGACCCGCTGAGTTACTCCAGCACTGTGTGAAACGTCACCTATCCATGTTCTCCACAGATGCTGCCTGACCCGCTGAGTTACTCCAGCACTGTGTGAAACGTCACCTATCCACGTTCTCCACAGATGCTGCCTGACCCGCTGAGTTACTCCAGCACTCTGTGAACCGTCACCTATCCATGTTCTCCACAGATGCTGCCTGACCCGCTGAGTTACTCCAGCACTGTGTGAAACGTCACCTATCCACGTTCTCCACAGATGCTGCCTGACCCGCTGAGTTACTCCAGCACTGTGTGAAACGTCACCTATCCATGTTCTCCACAGATGCTGCCTGACCCGCTGAGTTACTCCAGCACTGTGTGAAACGTCACCTATCCATGTTCTCCACAGATGCTGCCTGACCCGCTGAGTTACTCCAGCACTGTGTGAAACGTCACCTATCCATGTTCTCCACAGATGCTGCCTGACCCGCTGAGTTACTCCAGCACTGTGTGAAACGTCACCTATCCATGTTCTCCACAGATGCTGCCTGACCCGCTGAGTTACTCCAGCACTCTGTGAAACGTCACCTATCCATGTTCTCCACAGATGCTGCCTGACCCGCTGAGTTACTCCAGCACTCTGTGAAACGTCACCTATCCATGTTCTCCACAGATGCTGCCTGACCCGCTGAGTTACTCCAGCACTGTGTGAAACGTCACCTATCCATGTTCTCCACAAATGCTGCCTGCCTGACCCGCTGAGTTACTCCAGCACTCTGCCAGCATCTGCAGTTCCTTGTTTCTACAATATCCTGTGCTCTGGGGTAGACAGAACTGACGTGGGGAGGGGTGCAGCCAGCCCGCAGCCTCCCCCCCACCCCCGCTCACGCCCGTGTTCTCCTCGCAGGTGGCAGTGGCGACACAGGATCCGCGTGCATCTGGCGGGGATGGGCTTCAATCCCCGGCCCGTCGACCTGCACGAGCAGCAGCTGAGCCTGGAGCAGCACTGCAGCGCACATCGTAGCACCACCCCCGCAGCCGGTAGGTCAGTGTGGCCGGGGCATGGGGGAAACACCAGCCCCCCCCACAGTTCGGTTCAGTTTAGTTACGTGCCACTTTAACCAAGGTACAGTGAAAAGCTTTTGTTGCGTGCTATCCAGTCAGTGGAAAGACTATACATTCACAATCGATCCATTTGCAGCGTATAGATTTTATACATACATTAGGGGGAAAAGGGTAACTAGAGAGAGAGTGGGAGCTCTCAGGAATCAAAATGGTCACCTCTGTGTGGAGCCACAGGAGATGGGCAAGGTCCTCAATGATTATTTCTCCTCTGTATTTACGGTGGAGAAAGACAGCAGGGCGGAGGGAATTGGAGCAGTCACTGGAAATGTCATGAGAGCAGTCAGGGTTACTGTCGAAGAAATACTGAAGGTACTGTCGTGTTTGAAGGTAGACAAGTCTCCAGGGCCTGATCTGATATACCTGAGGACATTGTGGGAAACTAGGGAGGAAATTATATTATATTATGGAGGGTTATGGTATGAGTGCAGGCAGGTGGGACTAAGAGAAAAAAGTTGTTCGGCACGGACTTGAAGGGCCGAGATGGCCTGTTTCCGTGCTGTAATTGTTATATGGTTATATGGTTAAATTGCAGGAGCCTTGGTTGAGATATACGAGTTGTCCTTAAATACAGGAGAGGTGCCGGAAGACTGGAGGGTGGCAAATGTTGTGCCTCTTTTCAAGAAGGGCTGCAGGGAAATGCTGGGAACTACAGGCCGGTGAGCTTAATGTCTGCAGTTGGTAAGTTACTGGAGAGTATTCTGAGGAATCGGATACACAGGCATTGGATGGGCAAGGGCTGAT
Organism: Raja brachyura; assembly: GCA_963514005.1. The sequence continues at coordinate 60,032 of CAUPSL010000772.1, read as the reverse complement.
TCGGGACAGTCAGCATGGTTTTGTACGTGGAAGGTCGTGTCTCACAAATCTGATTTTTTTGAAGACGTGACCAAAAAGGTTGATGAGGGCAGAGCTGTAGATGTTGTGTACATGGACTTCAGTGAGGTAGTCGACAAGGTTCCGCATGGTAGGCTGCTCTGGAAGGTTGGATCTCATGGGATCCAAGGAGAGATAGCTGAATGGATAGCAAATTGGCTCCATGGAAGGAAGCAGAGGGTGATGGTGGAAGGTTGCTTCTCAGACTGGAGGCCAGTGACTAGTGGTGGGCCTCAGGGTTCAGTGCTGGGCCCGTTGCTGTTTGTCATCTACATCAATGATTTGGATGAGAACATACAGGGCAAGATTAGCAAGTTTGCTGATGATACAAAAGTGGGTGGTTTTGCAGATAGTGAAGATGGTTGTGATGGTTTGTATGATGGTCTGGGCTGGGCTGCAAATTCTTGCGGTCTTGTATGAAGCTGTTCCCAAACCAAGCTGTGATGCGTCCTGATAAAATGCTTTCTACGGCCCCCATCCTCTCCTTCTCCAACCATTGCTCCCTCGCCTCTCTCCCCAGACACCCACTTCATCCCCCCCCCCATCACTCCCGTCTGTCGTTGCTGCCCCTTCTCCCCTCCCCCACCTCAGCCCCCTCCTTCCCCCCTTGCTGCCCCCATGCTCCCTGTGCCGTGGGTGGGGTAGTTGTTGCTGTTCTCACTTCTGTCTCCCCAACAGTGGACGGTGACAGGGCCGGGCCGGAGCTGCTGCCCGTACGGGCTCTCAACGAGGTGTTTGTGGGAGAGTCGCTGTCCTCACGGTGAGTTCCCCCCCCACGCACCATGCACCACCCCCTCCACCCACCGTGCCCCAACCCCTCCACTCACCTCCACCCTGGGAATATCTGCACAGAGCCCCATCTTCCCCAGCCCGGGTATCCCCACAGTCTGCTCTATCCCCGGTCAGTAACCCTCAGGGAGTCTCTGTCGAGTCACAGAGTCACACAGTGTGGACACAGGCCCGACACCCACAATGTCCCAGCTACACTAGTCCCACCTGCCTGCGCTTTGTCCATATCCCCCCCAAACCTGTCCTATCATATAACAATTACAGCACGGAAACAGGCCTTCTCGGCCCTTCCAGTCCGTGCCGACCATTTATTTTCCCCTAGTCCCATCTACCTGCGCTCAGACCATACCCCTCCATTCCCTTTCCGTCCATATACCTATCCACTTTACTTTTAAATGTTAAAATCGATCCTGCCTCCACCACTTCTGCAGGAAGATCATTCCACACAGCCACCACTCTCTGAGTAAAGAAGTTCCCCCTCATGTTACCCCTAAATTTCTGTCCCTTAATTCTCACGTCATGCCCTCTTGTTTGAATCTTCCCTACCCTCAATGGGAAAAGCTTATCCACGTCAACTCTGTCTATCCCTTTCATCATTTTAAAGACCTCAATCAAGTCCCCCCTTAACCTTCTACGCTCCAAAGAATAAAGACCCAACTTGTTCAACCTTTCTCTGTAACTTAGTTGCTGGAACCCAGGCAACATTCTAGTAAATCCCCTCTGTCCATGTACCTGTTCAAGTGACTTTTACAGTGATAGTGCCAGCCTCCACTAGGTCCTGTGGCAGCTCGTTCCATACACCCACCACCCTGCCCTCAGCCCCTTCCTTTCCACTGCTGCCCAGCCTGTGACTATCCTCCTGCATTGCCGTGATCATCGCCTTCCATCCAGCTCACTGTCCACAAACCCACCGCCTCCCACTCCGGCCACTCCTGTGGTGAGTGAGTGAGTGAGTGAGTGAGTGAGTGCTGCACCTCTCCAGTGTGCCCAGTGTGAGTGGCCAGTAGGCAGCACTGGCGTGGGTGGGTGGGCCTGCCTGACCCTGATGTGGCTGTGTGTGTGCCGACAGGCCAGGCCCCAATCCCCACACACCCAGCCCTGCCTTCTCACTCCCCAGGCCCTCCCCCTGCCTTCTCACTCCCCAGGCCCTCCTACTATGAGATCTCCATCAACGACGGGCCCTGGGAGAAGCACAAGAACTCCGGACTCAATGTCTGCACCGGCACCGGCTCCAAGGCTTGGTGAGGGGGAACTGGGATGGGGAGAGGGAGGGGACGGGGAGGAGAGGGAGGGGACCGGGGGGGAGAGGGAGGGAGGGGACGGAGGGGACGGGGGGGGAGAGGGAGGGGACGGGGAGGAGAGGGAGGGAGGGGACGGGGGGGAGAGGGAGAGGACGGGGAGAGAGGGAGGGGATGGGGGGAGAGGGAGGGGACGGGGGGAGAGGGAGGGGACGGGGGAGAGGGAGGGGACGGGGGAGGGAGGGGACGGGGAGGGAAGGGACGGGGATGGTTGGGGCAAGGGTGAGAGGGAAGGATTGGGGAGGTGGGGGTCAAGGTCGTGGAGGGACTATGGGATGGGGAGATCCATGTGGGCGTGTGTGTAGGTGGTGCAGGGGAACAGTGTTGCGGGGGGGGGGTGGGGTGTGTGAGGGGTCGGGCCTGTTGCTGCCACACTGTGAAGCTCTCTCTCCCGCAGGTCATACAACATTAACAAGTTGGCCAGTCAGGAGGTGGAGGATCTGTTGCTGATCGGTGAGTGTGGAGCCGGGGCATGGGGGGGTGGGGGGGGAGAGAAGAGGAAGCCCATCCCCCGTCCCAGGTGTGTGTGTGTGTGTGTCCACCCAGGTGTGGGATCAGTGCAACCTTCCTGCTCTGGGATCCGGAGATGCTGGAATCTGGAACAAAACACAATGTGCTGGAGGAACTGAGCGGATCCCCACCTGCTCGCCTGTCCCAATGAGCACCTCCAGCACTCTGTTCCTCTTGTTGATATCCGCGGTCTCTCGTGACACTGTGCCAACTCCCCCCATCTGACAGCTCTGGACCCCTCACTGCCTGCTCCTGTGTTGTCGTGGTTTATACATCACGTGCAGGCACACTCAAAGCTGCCATTTATTTCCAGAAACAGGGATGTAACGCTGAGGCTCTATAAGGCGCTGGTCAGGCTGCATTTGGAATGTGTACAGTTTTGAGGAATTTGCTTGCTATTGAGGGAGTGCAGCGTAGGTTTACAAGGTTAATTCCCGGGATGGCGGGACTGTCATATGCTGAGAGAATGGAGCAGCTGGGCTTGTACACTCTGGAGTTTTGAAGGATGAGAGGCAATCTCATTGAAACATATAAGATTGTTAAGGGCTTGGACACGCTAGAGGCAGGAAACATGCTCCCGATGTTGGGGGAGTCCAGAACCAGGGGCCACAGTTTAAGAATAAGGGGTAAGCCATTTAGAACGGATACGAGGAAACGCTTTTTCTCACAGAGTGGTGAGTCTGTGGAATTCTCTGCCTCAGAGGGTGGTGAAGGCCGGTTCTCTGGATGCTTTCAAGAGAGAGCTAGAGAGGGCTCTTAAAAATAGCGAAGCCAGGGGGTATGGGGAGAAGGCAGGAGCGAGGTACTGATTGGGGATGATCAGCCATGATCACATTGTACTTGCTGGAGTTTAGAAGAATGAAGGGGAACCTCATTGAAACGTACTGAGGAGTGAAAGGCCTGGATAGAGTGGATGTGTAGGAAGGAACTGCAGCTTTAAACCAAAGATAGACACAAAAAGCTGGAGTACCTCAGCGGGACGGACAGCATCTGTGGAGAGAAGGAATGGGTGGCGTTTCGGGTTGAGACATGGGTCTGAGGAAGGGTCTTGACCCAAAAACGTCACCCATTCCCTCTTTTTGTGTCTATCTTCCGGATAGAGTGGATTTGGAGAGGATGTTTCCACTAGTGGGAGAGTCTAGGACTAGAGGTCACAGCCTCAGAATAAAAGGAATTTCTTCAGTCAGAGGGTGGTGAATCTGTGGAATTCATTGCCACAGAAGGCTGTGGAGGCTGTGGATATTTTTAAGAGATGGATAGATTGTTGATTAGTACGGGTGTCAGCGGTTACGGGAAGAGGCAGAATGGGATTGAGAGGGAGAGATAGATCAGCCTTGATTGAATGGCAGAGTAGACTTGATGGGCTGAATGGCCTAATTCTGCATGGAATTCTCCACTGCTGCAGTCTGTGCTTCATTCCTCCTTCCCATCCATCCTGCAGCTCAGCGGGGGAGCCGTGCAGCCCAGCCGCTGGACCCAGCCTTCGTGGAGCAAGGTCAGTCTCGCCCGCACAACCCCACTATGTCCCACACACCTGCACAACCCCACTGTGTCCCACACACCCGCACAACCCCACTGTCCCACACACCTGCACAACCCCACTGTGTCCCACACACCCGCACAACCCCACTGTCCCACACACCCGCACAACCCCACTGTGTCCCACACACCCGCACAACCCCACTGTGTCCCACACACCCGCACAACCCCACTGTCCCACACACCCGCACAACCCCACTGTCCCACACACCCGCACAACCCCACTGTGTCCCACACACCCGCACAACCCCCCTGTGTCCCACACCCACACAACCCCACTGTGTCCCACACACCCGCACAACCCCACTGTGTCCCACACACCCGCACACCCCCACTGTCCCACACACCCGCACAACCCCACTGTGTCCCACACACCCCCACAACCCCACTGTGTCCCACACACCCGCACACCCCCACTGTCCCACACACCCGCACAACCCCACTGTGTCCCACACACCCGCACAACCCCACACTGTCCCACACACCCGCACAACCCCACACTGTCCCACACACCCGCACAACCCCACTGTGTCCCACACACCCCCACAACCCCACTGTGTCCCACACACCCGCACACCCCCACTGTCCCACACACCCGCACAACCCCACTGTGTCCCACACACCCGCACAACCCCACACTGTCCCACACACCCCCACAACCCCACTGTGTCCCACACACCCGCACACCCCCACTGTCCCACACACCCGCACAACCCCACTGTGTCCCACACACCCGCACAACCCCACACTGTCCCACACACCCTCACAACCCCACTGTGTCCCACACACCCGCACAACCCCACTGTGTCCCACACACCCGCACAACCCCACTGTGTCCCACACACCCGCAACCCCACTGTGTTCCACACACCCGCACACCCCCACTGTGTCCCACACACCCGCAACCCCACTGTGTCCCACACACCCGCACACCCCCACTGTCCCACACACCCGCACTGTGTCCCACACACCCGCACACCCCCACTGTGTCCCACACACCCGCACACCCCCACTGTGTCCCACACACCCGCACAACCCCACTGTCCCACACACCCGCACAACCCCACTGTGTCCCACACACCCGCACAACCCCACTGTGTCCCACACACCCGCACAACCCCACTGTGTCCCACACCCACACAACCCCACTGTGTCCCACACACCCGCACAACCCCACTGTGTCCCACACACCCGCACACCCCCACAGTCCCACACACCCGCACAACCCCGTGTCCCACACACCCGCACAACCCCACTGTGTCCCACACACCCGCACAACCCCACTGTGTCCCACACACCCCCACAACCCCACTGTGTCCCACACACCCGCACACCCCCACTGTCCCACACACCCGCACAACCCCACTGTGTCCCACACACCCGCACAACCCCACACTGTCCCACACACCCGCACAACCCCACTGTGTCCCACACACCCGCACAACCCCACTGTGTCCCACACACCCGCACAACCCCACTGTGTCCCACACACCCGCAACCCCACTGTGTCCCACACACCCGCACACCCCCACTGTGTCCCACACACCCGCAACCCCACTGTGTCCCACACACCCGCACACCCCCACTGTCCCACACACCCGCACTGTGTCCCACACACCCGCACACCCCCACTGTGTCCCACACACCCGCACACCCCCACTGTGTCCCACACACCCGCACAACCCCACTGTGTCCCACACACCCGCAACCCCACTATGTCCCACACACCCCCACTGTCCCACACACCCGCACTGTGTCCCACACATCCGCACAACCCCACTGTGTCCCACACACCCACGCAACCCCACTGTGTCCTACACACCCGCACAACCCCACTGTGTCCCACACACCCGCACAACCCCACTGTGTCCCACACACCCGCACAACCCCACTGTGTCCCACACACCCGCACACCCCCACTGTGTCCCACACACCCACGCAACCCCACTGTGTCCCACACACCCGCACAACCCCACTGTGTCCCACACACCCGCACAACCCCACTGTGTCCCACACACCCGCAACCCCACTGTGTCCCACACACCCGCACACCCCCACTGTGTCCCACACACCCGCAACCCCACTGTGTCCCACACACCCGCACACCCCCACTGTCCCACACACCCGCACTGTGTCCCACACACCCGCACACCCCCACTGTGTCCCACACACCCGCACACCCCCACTGTGTCCCACACACCCGCACAACCCCACTGTGTCCCACACACCCGCACAACCCCACTGTCCCACACACCCGCACAACCCCACTGTGTCCCACACACCCGCACAACCCCACTGTGTCCCACACACCCGCACAACCCCACTGTGTCCCACACCCACACAACCCCACTGTGTCCCACACACCCGCACAACCCCACTGTGTCCCACACACCCGCACACCCCCACTGTCCCACACACCCGCACAACCCCACTGTGTCCCACACACCCGCACAACCCCACTGTGTCCCACACACCCGCACAACCCCACTGTGTCCCACACACCCCCACAACCCCACTGTGTCCCACACACCCGCACACCCCCACTGTCCCACACACCCGCACAACCCCACTGTGTCCCACACACCCGCACAACCCCACACTGTCCCACACACCCGCACAACCCCACTGTGTCCCACACACCCGCACAACCCCACTGTGTCCCACACACCCGCACAACCCCACTGTGTCCCACACACCCGCAACCCCACTGTGTCCCACACACCCGCACACCCCCACTGTGTCCCACACACCCGCAACCCCACTGTGTCCCACACACCCGCACACCCCCACTGTCCCACACACCCGCACTGTGTCCCACACACCCCCACTGTGTCCCACACACCCGCACACCCCCACTGTGTCCCACACACCCGCACAACCCCACTGTGTCCCACACACCCGCAACCCCACTGTGTCCCACACACCCGCACACCCCCACTGTCCCACACACCCGCACTGTGTCCCACACATCCGCACAACCCCACTGTGTCCCACACACCCACGCAACCCCACTGTGTCCTACACACCCGCACAACCCCACTGTGTCCCACACACCCGCACAACCCCACTGTGTCCCACACACCCGCACAACCCCACTGTGTCCCACACACCCGCACACCCCCACTGTGTCCCACACACCCGCACACCCCCACTGTGTCCCACACACCCGCAACCCCACTGTGTCCCACACACCCGCACACCCCCACTGTCCCACACACCCGCACTGTGTCCCACACACCCGCACACCCCCACTGTGTCCCACACACCCGCACAACCCCACTGTGTCCCACACACCCGCAACCCCACTGTGTCCCACACACCCGCACACCCCCACTGTCCCACACACTCGCACTGTGTCCCACACATCCGCACAACCCCACTGTGTCCCACACACCCACGCAACCCCACTGTGTCCTACACACCCGCACAACCCCACTGTGTCCCACACACCCGCACAACCCCACTGTGTCCCACACACCCGCACAACCCCACTGTGTCCCACACACCCACACAACCCCACTGTGTCCCACACACCCGCACAACCCCACTGTGTCCCACACACCCGCACAACCCCACTGTGTCCCACACACCCGCACCACCCCACTGTGTCCCACACACCCGCACAACCCCACTGTGTCCCACACACCCGCACAACCCCACTGTCCCACACACCCGCACACCCCCACTGTGTCCCACACACCCGCACAACCCCACTGTCCCACACACCCGCACAACCCCACTGTGTCCCACACACCCGCACAACCCCACTGTGTCCCACACACCCGCACAACCCCACTGTGTCCCACACACCCGCACCACCCCACTGTGTCCCACACACCCGCACAACCCCACTGTGTCCCACACACCCGCACAACCCCACTGTCCCACACACCCGCACACCCCCACTGTGTCCCACACACCCGCACAACCCCACTGTCCCACACACCCGCACAACCCCACTGTGTCCCACACACCCGCACAACCCCACTGTGTCCCACACACCCGCACAACCCCACTGTCCCACACACCCGCACACCCCCACTGTGTCCCACACACCCGCACAACCCCACTGTCCCACACACCCGCACAACCCCACTGTGTCCCACACACCCGCACAACCCCACTGTGTCCCACACACCCGCACAACCCCACTGTCCCACACACCCGCACAACCCCACTGTGTCCCACACACCCGCACACCCCCACTGTGTCCCACACACCCGCACACCCCCACTGTGTCCCACACACCCGCACAACCCCACTGTCCCACACACCCGCACAACCCCACTGTGTCCCACACACCCGCACAACCCCACTGTGTCCCACACACCCGCACAACCCCACTGTGTCCCACACACCCGCACAACCCCACTGTGTCCCACACACCCGCACAACCCCACTGTGTCCCACACACCCGCACAACCCCACTGTGTCCCACACACCCGCACAACCCCACTGTCCCACACACCCGCACAACCCCACTGTGTCCCACACCCGCACAACCCCACTGTGTCCCACACACCCGCACAACACCACTGTCCCGTGCAGCCCCACCGCTGGACCCAGCCTTCATGGATCAAGGTCAGTCACACCCGCGCTCCCCCACACACCCGCGCAGCCCCACACCCGCGCAACCCCGCAGCTTCCCCACATACCTGCGCAGTCTGTGGAATTCTCTGCCTCAGAGGGTGGTGAAGGCCGGTTCTCTGGATGCTTTCAAGAGAGCTAGAGAGGGCTCTTAAAAATAGCGAAGCCAGGGGGTATGGGGAGAAGGCAGGAGCGAGGTACTGATTGGGGATGATCAGCCATGATCACATTGTACTTGCTGGAGTTTAGAAGAATGAAGGGGAACCTCATTGAAACGTACCGAAGAGTGAAAGGCCTGGATAGAGTGGATGTGTAGGAAGGAACTGCAGCTTTAAACCAAAGGTAGACACAAAAAGCTCAGCGGGACGGACAACATCTGTGGAGAGAAGGAATGGGTGGCGTTTCGGGTTGAGACATGGGTCTGAGGAAGGGTCTTGACCCAAAAACGTCACCCATTCCCTCTCTCCAGAGATGCTGCCTGTCTCGCTGAATTACTCCAGCTTTTTGTGTCTATCTTCCGGATAGAGTGGATTTGGAGAGGATGTTTCCACTAGTGGGAGAGTCTAGGACTAGAGGTCACAGCCTCAGAATAAAAGGAATTTCTTTAGTCAGAGGGTGGTGAATCTGTGGAATTCATTGCCACAGAAGGCTGTGGAGGCTGTGGATATTTTTAAGAGATGGATAGATTGTTGATTAGTACGGGTGTCAGCGGTTACGGGAAGAGGCAGAATGGGATTGAGAGGGAGAGATAGATCAGCCTTGATTGAATGGCAGAGTAGACTTGATGGGCCGAATGGCCTAATTCTGCATGGAATTCTCCACTGCTGCAGTCTGTGCTTCATTCCTCCTTCCCATCCCACACACCCCCACTGTGTCCCACACCCACGCAACCCCACTGTGTCCCACACACCCGCACAACCCCACTGTGTCCCACACACCCGCACAACCCCACTGTGTCCCACACAACCCCACTGTGTCCCACACACCCGCACAACCCCACTGTGTCCCACACACCCGCACAACCCCACTGTCCCACACAACCCCACTGTGTCCCACACACCCGCACAACCCCACTGTGTCCCACACACCCGCACACCCCCACTGTGTCCCACACACCCGCAACCCCACTGTGTCCCACACACCCGCACAACCCCACTGTGTCCCACACACCCGCACAACCCCACTGTGTCCCACACACCCGCACAACCCCACTGTGTCCCACACAACCCCACTGTGTCCCACACACCCCCACTGTGTCCCACACACCCGCAACCCCACTGTGTCCCACACACCCGCACAACCCCACTGTGTCCCACACACCCGCACAACCCCACTGTGTCCCACACACCCGCACAACCCCACTGTCCCGTGCAGCCCCACCGCTGGACCCAGCCTTCATGGATCAAGGTCAGTCACACCCGCGCTCCCCCACACACCCGCGCAGCCCCACACCCGCGCAACCCCGCAGCTTCCCCACACACCTGCGCAGTTCCACCGCTGGAGCCAGTGTTGGTGGAGCGCCTGGCAGAAGGTGATGATCCACGCACTCCATCCCCCCGCCCCCACGCTCCAGCCTGCTCTGCCCACTGTGAGGATGGGGGTTCACACGAGCTGGCCCTGGGCACAAAGCTCGGCTTCAATCTGGTGGAGGGGTGGGCATGTCTGTGAGGTACCCGTGCGTGACCCGTGCCCCCGCTACGTGTGACCCGTGCTGTCTCCACAGTCACTCAACACTACAACGAGTCGCTGATCTTCTCACCGGAGGAGCCGCGCATCTTCTTCAGCATCCGTGAGCCCATCGTCAACAGAGTGTTCACCAGCAGCCTGCACCGCGGCTTCACCACCAAGTGGGTCCCTCCGCACTGACTGTGGGGGCGGGCGGGTGCTGGTGGGCGGGGGCGGGCAGTGGTGATGTGGATGGGGGTGAGGGGGTTCCTGTACCAGCGCGTGATGGTACCTTTCTCCCCAGGCTGTCTGCGGGGGGGGGGGGGGGGGGATGGTGTTGGTGAGGGGGTCCTGTACCTGGATGTGACCTCTCACTCCAGGCTGGCGGTGCGATCGCGGTGCTGGGACGTCTGCTTGGTGGGGGTGCGGGGGTTCCTGTACCTGGGCGTGACGCACCTCTCTCTCCAGGCGGTCTGTGGAGGGGGGGGGGGGGTGTGTTGGGGTGAGGGTATTGTTGGTGTGGGGTGGTGGTGTGGTCCTGTACCTGGGCGTGACGCTCCTCTCGCTCTCCAGGCTGGCGGTGCGATCGCGGTGCTGGGACGCTTGCATGGTGGGGGTGTTGGTGGGGGGTGTTGGTGGGGGGGGGGGGAGATGAGGGGGATGGGGGTGAGGGGGTCCTGTACCTGGGCGTGACGCACCTCTCGCTCTCCAGGCTGGCGGTGCGATCGCGGTGCTGGGACGCTTGCATGGTGGGGGTGTTGGTGTCGGGGGGGGGGGATGAGGGGAGCGGGGGGGATGAGGGGGTCCTGTACCCGGTGTGACGCTCCTCTCCCTCTGTCGCTCTCCAGGCTGGCGGTGCGATCACGGTGCTGGGACGCTTGCATGGTGCTAGACGGCGGCACCTCGTTTGAGTTCAATGATGGGGCAGTGGCCACACTGACGGTGGACGAGGACGATGCTCTGTGCACGGTCTTGCTGGAGGAGTGAACGCGGTGGCATCACACCATGCACCGTGCTGGCCGCGGCCTGGCCCAGCCCGGCCCAGCCCAGCCCTGCCCTGCCCGGCCCGGCCCAGCCCAGCCCAGCCCCCACCAGGGCTCAGTCCCAGGCTCCTGTCTGTGGCCCCCTCCAGCAGGGACACACACATCCCTGACCCTGCTGGCATCACTCAGCCAGCCCGGCCCGGCTCGGCCAGCGGTGTTTGCTCAGGAAGCGTCACACTGGACTGCACCACTGACTCCAGTGTCTGGGCATCTATCTATCTGCTCCACGGGAGCCAGAGTGCAGCAACTTCATAATCAGGGGTAGAGCTAAATAAAATAACATTTTATAATCAACCGTGTGCAATCCTGGGCTTCCTGCAAACTGTCCCCAGAGACCACCTCGTCCTCCTGCTCCCCACCCCCCCCCCCAACCCCATTCCTCTCTTGCCTCCTCCCCGGGACCCCCCCCCCCCCCCCCAGACGAATGTGAAGATGTTTATTGCCTCTGTGAAACAGGTGAGGGAATCAGTACAGACGGGCTGACAGCACAGGGCTGGGGCCTGGTCTCACCACGTCCACAGAGACTGTGACACACCCACAGCACAGACCCTGTCCCCACCCTCCATCATTCACACTGACCGCTCAGTCCCCAGTATCACGCTGACCTCACTGCCCCCACCCTCACTGACCCTCCGTCCCGTAGAAAACACGGAAAGAAAAAACAATCAACAGCTAAAACGGGGTAAAACAATATTTCACTACATGTATTAAGAGTCTATTAAACAAAATGCAAATCACATTATTAACAACTCCGACATCCTGTAGAGATCTTCAAAGGCAACTAGGCTCCATGCTGACAGTCCCCACCGTCCGTCACTGACCGCTCCGTGCTCACTGTCCCCACCGTCCGTCACTGACCGCTCCGTGCTCACTGTCCCCACCGTCCGTCACTGACCGCTCCGTGCTCACGGTCCCCACCGTCCGTCACTGACCGCTCCGTGCTCACGGTCCCCACCGTCCGTCACTGACCGCTCCGTGCTGACAGTCCCCACCGTCTGTCACTGACCGCTCCGTGCTCACTGTCCCCACCGTCCGTCACTGACCGCTCCGTGCTCACTGTCCCCACCGTCCGTCACTGACCGCTCCGTGCTCACTGTCCCCACCGTCCGTCACTGACCGCTCCGTGCTCACTGTCCCCACCGTCTGTCACTGACCGCTCCGTGCTCACTGTCCCCACCGTCCGTCACTGACCGCTCCGTGCTCACTGTCCCCACCGTCCGTCACTGACCGCTCCGTGCTCACTGTCCCCACCGTCCGTCACTGACCGCTCCGTGCTCACTGTCCCCACCGTCCGTCACTGACCGCTCCGTGCTCACTGTCCCCACCGTCCGTCACTGACCGCTCCGTGCTCACTGTCCCCACCGTCCGTCACTGACCGCTCCGTGCTCACTGTCCCCACCGTCCGTCACTGACCGCTCCGTGCTCACTGTCCCCACCGTCCGTCACTGACCGCTCCGTGCTCACTGTCCCCACCGTCCGTCACTGACCGCTCCGTGCTGACAGTCCCCACCGTCCGTCACTGACCGCTCCGTGCTGACAGTCCCCACCGTCCGTCACTGACCGCTCCGTGCTCACTGTCCCCACCGTCCGTCACTGACCGCTCCGTGCTCACTGTCCCCACCGTCCGTCACTGACCGCTCCGTGCTCACTGTCCCCACCGTCCGTCACTGACCGCTCCGTGCTCACTGTCCCCACCGTCACTGACCGCTCCGTGCTCACTGTCCCCAGTCCCACGTCACTGGCCGCTGTGAGCTGACCCCTGCCCTCTGGTTCCACCGCTGCCCTGTGATTGGGGAGCCACTGTCCACTCTACTCCACACAGACAGCGGCCACTCTCCCCATGACCAGTGGCGTTACACAGCCGTGGCTGACACGGGCTGGACCATCAAAGTGTGCGTAAAGCCAGTCGGCAGCTGATGCCCCACACCGTCCTGGCCTTTCCCTGGGCCGGAGTGGGCCGGGCGATGCTGGTCAGCGGGAAGGCATTGACCTTGATCTGTGGGATGAGGTCCTTCACATTGAGCGTGGAGTTATGCACCAGGCCGAAGATGCTGAGAGTCTTCAGGGTGGTGATCTGGGCCAACTCCCTGTACAACACACCAACAACACCAAGTCAACAAGCACCACAGACAAAGGCAGCAAGTGTCCAGCCAGCAGTCAGTATTACGGTTGCGGATACACAAATCTCCCGGGTCGGATCAGATATATCCAAGGCCACTGTGGGGAGCTAGAGAGGAAATTGCAGGAGCTCCTGTCGTGACTATTGAGATGTCGTTAAATACAGTCGCGATGCTGGAAAACTGGAGGGAGGAAAAGCTTGTGTGTCTATTCAAGGGCTGCAGGGAAAAGGCTGGGAACTACAGGCCAGTGAGCTTAACATCAGTGGTCAGAAAGTTACTGGAGAGTATTCTGCAGGATAGGATATACATGCATTTAGATGGACAAGTGGTGATTAGGGATTGTCACCATGGTTTATACCTGGGAGGTCATGTCTCATGAATCTGATGAATTTTTGAAAATGTGACCAAAAAGATTGAGGACAGAGCTGTAGACAATGAATACATGGACTTCAGTGAGGCATTCGACAAGGTTCCGCATGGCAGGCTGCTCTGGAAGGTTAGATCGCATGGGATCCAAGGAGAGATAGCTGAATGGACAGCAAATTGGCTCCATGGAAGGAAGCAGAGGGTGATGGGGGAAGGTTGCTTCTCGGACTGGAGGCCTGTGACTAGTGGTGTGCCTCAGGGTTCGGTGCTGGGCCCGTTACTGTTTGTCATCTACATCAATGACTTGGATGGGAACATAGTTTGCTGATGATACAAAAGTGAGTGGTTTTGCAGATAGTGAACATGGTTGTGAACGATTGCAGCAGGATCTGGATCGATTGGCCAGGTGGGCTGAGGAATGGTTGATGGAATTTAACACAGAGAAGTGCGATATCAAACAAGGGCAGGACCTCACAGGATGAGGTATCAAAGGGCAGATACTAGCATGGACAGCAGGTTGGTTGGATGATAGAAGGCAAAGAGTGGCAATAAAGGGAGCTTTTTCAGGTTGGCTGCCAGTGACTACCGGAGTTCTACAGAGCTCGGTGCTGGGGCCGCTGCTCTTCACGTTGTATATTAATGATTTGGATGAAAGGACGAGAGGATTCAAGGCTTTGTGGCCAAGTTTGCGGATGATATGAAAATGGAGGGGCAGGTAGTGTAGACAAAGCAGGGACTCTGCAGCGCGGAAACAGGCCCTTCAGCCCACCAGGTCGGTGCCGACCAGCGATCCCTGCACATCAACATTATCCTACACCCACTGGACAATCCCTACAGTCACCAAGCCAATTAACCTACAAACCTGTACGTCTTTGGAGTGTGGGAGGAAACCGGAGACCTCAGAGAAAACCCATGCGGGGGTGGGCGGTGACAGATGGGAGGTGTTGGGGAGTGGGGTGGGTGGTGACAGTGTTTGCGGGGGTACGGGTCCCACACTTACCCTACAGATGCTGCTGGGATATGGTGGCATCGACTCAGGCCCAGGTGCTGCAGATGAGGGAGCTGCTGGAGGGACGGGAAACAGGCCGGGGTCAGCATCGAGCTGTCACTGGGGAGAGAGCACACAGTCAGCGGGAGAGATGGGGGCAGCGAGAAGGGGTGTTAGTGCAGGGGGTGATGGGGAGTTAGCAGTGATGGATATGGGGGGGTAGACAGGGGGACGGCATTCCCCGCTTTTTCATTTTATGTCCAATTTCTGTACAAGAAGGGAGTCACAGTTGTTAAATACGTTTATTTTAAATGACTGGATAAACGTTACAACGAGTCACGCTGCATCCGGCATGAGATGAAAACGATGTGTTAACTACCACTGTTAGCACTTGTTAACAGCCAGTAGTTACACGTAGTTATACAATGTGTCATTAATACATCGATCCACATTCCTCAGTAAATGTCATTGTGTTTTGAACAAGTATTAAAGACTTCCTTTGAATAAAATTCACACGGAATTTAATAAACTCACTGTCATTGCTCCGGGCCACGAGCTTCTTCTGGTGTGCAGGTAGTCACGTTATTTTATTATTCCCTCGCTCTCTCCCTCCCTCTCCCTGTGTCCCTCTGTCAGGATGTGACAAGTTAAATGGATGAAGGGGTGCCAGTGGATGTAGTGTGTCTGGGAGTTTGGAACAAGTTTATTCAGTTTCCGAACAAGTTTGCGGATGACACAAAGCTGGGTGGCAGTGTGAACTGTGAAGAGGATGTTAGGAGGTTGCAGGGTGACCTGCTGGACAGATTGAGTGAGTGGGCAGATGCGTGGCAGATGCAGTATAATATAGATAAATGTGAGGTTATCCACTTTGGCGGCAAAAACAAGGGAGCAGATTATTATCTCAATGGGGTTAGGTGAGGTAAGGGGAAGGTACAGCGAGACCTGGGTGTCCTTGTACACCGGTCACTGAAAGTTGGCGTGCAGGTACAGCAGGCAGTGAAGAAAGCTCATGGAATGTTGGCCTTCATAACAAGAGGATTTCAGTATAGGAGTAAAGAGGTTCTTCTGCAGCTGTATAGGGCTCTGGTAAGACTATATCTGGAGTATTGCGTACAGTTTTGGTCTCCTAATTTGAGGAAGGACATCCTTGTGATTGAGGTAGTGCAGCGTAGGTTCACGAGATTGATCCCTGGGATGGTGGGACTGTCATGCGAGGAGAGACGAAAAAGACTAGGCTTGTATTCACTTGAGTTTAGATAGATGAGGGCGGATCTTATCTATATTACTAAAAGTAACATCTTGACCACTGTTTCATGATTTTAGAAAAAAAGCTGCCACTTACGGCTGTGATTTTTGGCCATCATACCCAGTCCCCCTCCGCTGCGCAGGACAAGGGGATTTTGCCCATCGATGAAACATAAAAGAGTTATTAATGTTTTTTAAATGTTGACATTCTCTCTGCTGCCCATGCTGGTGGGAGGGGGAGGGACTATAAAACCCGGAAGTGTTGTGCCTCAGTCATTCTCTGCAAGATGGGGAAAGTGAGAGGGTCACGTCTCTCAGTCTGAACTGTGAATAACACTGAACACATGTCTATTAAACTGTGAGCGTGGTTTTACTGACCTTGAGTGCCCTTAATGTGGTTTGAAAATGAAAATGTGGTTGAGTTGAAGTAAAAGCACTGCAAATGGTTGGTGAGGGTTTGGGTTTAAGTAAAAGGACTGCAAATGGTTGGTGGGGCTTTGGGTTGACGTACAAAGCACTGCAAATGGTTGGTGGGGTGTTGGGTTGAAGTAAAAAGCACTGCAAATGGTTGGTGGTCTAAACTTGACAACTTCCCGTTTGCACTGTATATTGATTTTAGATAAAACGCTACCACTTGCAGCTGTGATTTTTGGCCATCTTACTCAGTCCCCCTCCGCTCATCAGATGCAGATGATTCTTCCCATCAATTAAAAATAAGTGTTATTAGTGTTTAAAAAAGGTTGAGAATTTCTCTCCTGTCAATCACGCATGAAGGCCACATCTTTTCTGGTGGGAGGGGGGAGGAATTATAACACCCGGAAGTGTGGGTGTGGTTCAGTCTCTGCATGATGGGGGAGGGAGGTCATGACTGTCTTGCCTTGCACCCTGCTGGAAGTGGTATGAAACTGCACTTGAATTTGGTGGCCTTGTACACTGCTTGAAATCGCAGGAAAATGAATTTGAATTTGGTTGCCTTGCACCCGGCTTGAGATGGAATTTCAAGGAAAAGCCTGTGTCAACTGCCAGCCCAAAGAGTTGTGAATTTGCGTAATTCCCTGCCACAGAGGGCAATGGAGGCCAAGTCACTGGATGGATTTAAGAGAAAGTTAGATAGATCGCTTGGGGCTAGTGGAATCAAGGGATATGGGGAGAAGGCAGGCACGGGTTATTGATTGGGGACGATCACCCATAATTATAATGAATGGTGCTGGCCCGAAGGGCCGAATGGCCTCCTCCTGCACCTATTTTCTATGTTTCCCTCCCTCCCTCTCTCGCTGTGTCTCTCTGTCTTTCATGGAGTAACTCAGCGGGTCAGGCAGCATCTCTGGAGAGAAGGAATAGGTGACGTTTTGGATCGAGACCCTTCTTCGGACCCTCCATAGATCCAGCCCGACCTGCTGAGTTCTCCAGCACCTTATGTTTTGCTCTTAAAATAAATCTGTGGCCTGGTGAAGAAACATGATAGACCACTTTGGAAGTGCCAGTTTTGCTGTACACTTCATATTGTAGAACATATCATAATACACCCCGAGTGATTTAATGGGATTAGATTTTTTTTTAATCTGTTGTCTAGAATTAATCGATACCCACCCTATGTACCTTTTACCAGATTTAAATCGGAATTCCGATTTTTTTGTTTTCCTATTTGTCAATTTTTTGTGCCCGATTATTTGGCGGCCAATCACGGACGAACTTCCCATCCAATCAACAAATTGGTCTCTTCCCGTCCAATCAGCCGTCGTCTCCAAGGGCATTACTTTTTCTATTATCTGCCCCCAATAAGAAACTGCATTTTCAGATTCAGTGTTTAAGTGCCAATAGTTTTTTCCAGCCTAGATCGTGAGTGGGGAATATTTAATTGTGGGTGGTTTTATTTAGCAAATTAATGGTGCAAGCGGAAATATTTTATTATATATATTATATATCACCATCAAATCACTATACATTTCAGATTTGTGTAACCCTGTGAAAATGAGCACACGGAGATACTTTAAAAGACAGCGGAACATGCAGAAAGCAAGAGGAGGTGACAGAAATGTTCCACAATGGTATATCATCTCCATTTAAAACATTTTGTAATGTAAACACAGCGAGAGAGAGAGAGAGAGAGCGGCTATGGCATATAATACACAATAAACTATATTATAAATACACAATGAACAAGTGATGCATTCATGTACTCTTACATGGGTATGACCGCACATGAACAAATCCCCCCCCCTCCCAACCTCAGCCTCATGGACCTTAGAGTACCCCAAGTTCCTACAACCCATTTCCATCACGGGGCGAGGGGAGGGGGTGTTAGTGTGGGGAGAGGAGGTGGTGCTGACCTCATGTCCAGGTTGGTGATCCGTGGGCACCGCTGACACAGGACCTGCACGTCTAGACACAGAGCAGACACGTCACAGACAGCCCCGTCCCAGTCGCCCCAGCCCCCCATCCCCGTCTGGGTGTCAGTGAGGCTCTGCACCCACCCACCCCGTCAGTGTCCCATTCTCCCCCCGCCCTTACTCAGACCGCCACTGTACCAGTGTGTGTGTGTGCGTGTGCGCGCGTGTGTGTGTGTGTGACCCCCCCACCTGTGTGTGTGTGTGTGTGTGTGTGTGTGTGTGTGTGTGTGTGTGTGTGTGTGTGTGTGACCCCCGTACCAGTGTCGGTGAGGCTGCGCCGGTGGCCACTGATGTTGAGTTGGGTGACCGTCTCTGGGATCCGAGTCACCGTCACACCCACGTGGGGCCGTGCAAACCCACACCACGACACGTTCACCTCCTCCAACCTGCGGGGGGGGGGGGGGGGGGCAGCCACAGGTGAGGGGGGCATCAACACTCACTCCCTCTGTCTCTCCAGCCCACATCCTGCCAGTGACGCAGGGACAGGTGCCCGGCTGGTGTGGTGATCCAGCCAGTGGGAGGGGGCAGGTGGTGTAGAACAATGTCCAGATACTCCATGAAGGTTGGAATTAAATAAAGTAAAAGGGACTAGGGATGTGACAATGGGCATCTTTTGTTGAGCAGCTGCACAGAAGGTGATGAGAGTCTTGCAAAGCAAGTTTCATGCACGTTATCTCTCAGTGTTGGCTCGCACCTGTACACATTGTCTGAGTGTAGCCTCTGTCAGGCCATTCTATGGGGATGCGTGACACGGGCAAACACAACAGCAATAGTTGGGTAGACCAGCTGCCGCCAGTGGTTCCGCAACATCGCAGACAAGGGGGGCTTATGACTGGCTCAGGGAGGGGGCTTGAAAGATGAGATCAAATAATGACAAGACACCCTTGTATTATGTTTCACTAGTGGGAACCATCTGTTTTTGAATAAGATTAACATCAACTAAAAACATAATATGGCCAAATAATTAATTAATTAATATTCAGCAGATAATAACAGGAAAACGTATCGCCCAGGACAGCGTTTTTTCCCTTTGTCCATTTTCTCGACAGTGTGAGTGAGAGGGGTCGGGGGCTGGTAGAGGACGTGTGACCAGTGGACGGTCACATCGATTCGGGTCGAGACCCTTCTTCAGACTGGTGTCAGAGGAAAGGGAAACGAGGGGTATAATGAATGAATACGTTTATCGGCCACATACAAGGAGCGTCGGAGGCTGAGGGGTGACCTTATCGAGGTGTACAAGATCACGAGGGGCACGGATAAAGTGAAGGCTCACAGTCTTTTTCCCAGAGCTAGAGGGCGCAAGCTGAAGGTAAGAGGAGAGAGATTTAAGAGGGAGCTCAGGGCCAACCTTTCCTCTCAGAGGGTAGTCTGTATCTGGAACGAGCTGCCAGAGGAAGCTGTAGAAGCGGAAATAATTACTTGTACAGGATAAGAAGGGTTTGGAGGGATATGGGCCAAATGTAGGCAAATCTTGGCTAGCACAGAATGCCAACCTGGCCAGCAAACGTAAGACGGGCCGAAGGGTTTGTACGACTCCATGATCCACAGGACACTCGCATGGTGGCAGGGTAAACAGAGGCAGTATCGGAGGTGAGGATTGTACCCTGGCCTCTGGTGCTGTGAGGCAGTGCCACCCCAAATCAATCCTCCCTCCAACCCCCTCCCCAAAACACTATCCCACCCCCCCTCAAAACGCACTATCCCACCCCCTCCCAAAAACACAATCCCACCCCCTCCCCAAAAACACAATCCAACCCCCCCTCAAAACGCACTATCCCACCCCCTCCCAAAAACACTATCCCACCCCCTCCCCAAAAACACAATCCAACCCCCCCCCCCAAAACACACAATCCCACCCCCTCAAAACATAATGCCCCCTTCAAACACGACCCCCTGCCTCCCGCCCCCCCTCCCCGGGCGACACACACCTGGAGCAGCTGTGCAACATGTGGTGCAGGGCGTCGTGGCCAAAGCCGGAGCAGCTGGACAGGTTGAGACGGAGCAGATCCTGGCTCTGGCCCACAGCCCTGCGGTGGGTAAACACACACACACACACACAGGGTCAATGCGGGGCACGGGGCCAGCAGGGGGGCAAAGGGGGACGGTTATGGGTGAGTAGGTCAGAGGGCAGGGGAAGGTTAACGGTGAGGGGGTCAGAGGGCAGGGGAAGGTCACAGCCGACGGGGTCAGGGGAAGGTCACAGGTGAGGGGGTCAGAGGGCAGGGCACGGGCGACGGGGTCAGAGGGCAGGGGTAGGTCACGGGCGACAGGGTCAGGGGAAGGTCACGGGCGAGGGGGTCAGGGGAAGGTCACGGGCGAGGGGGTCAGAGGGCAGGGGCAGGTCACGGGCAAGGGGGTCAGAGGGCAGGGGAAGGTCACGGGCGAGAGGGTCAGAGGGCAGGGGCAGGTCACGGGCGAGGGGGTCAGAGGGCAGGGGAAGGTCACAGGCGAGGGGGGTGACGCAGGTTGGGGTGAGAGGTCAGGGTCCTCACCTGAGCACGGGGTCGGAGAGTTGTAGCCCCTCCAGGCTGAGGCCGATGAGCCGCTGGCAGCGACGCAGCAGATGCAGCAATGTGTGTGGGGTGGTGATGCAGTGGGACAGGTCCATGTGCTGTAGCGGCAACGCGCTGTGGGGACAGAGAGGTGTTAGACCCTATACTCACCCCCCCCCCCCCACTCCCACCCACGGGGGCAGAGAGGTGTTAGACCCGCACTCACCCCCCCCCCCCCCCCACTCCCACCCCAGACCCCACAGGGGGAAGAGGTGTTGGACCCACACTCACTCTCCCCTCTCACCCCAGCCCGCACCCCTCACCACCCACAGGGGAGGGTGCGAGGTGGATGGGGGGGGGGGGGGGTTGGGAGAGGGCAGGAGAGGGATAGTCAGACCCCACACACACCCCTGTACAAACCCTGGCAGGCAGGGTCAGACCCAGCAGTCCTGCCCCCCCCCCCCCCCCCCCCCAGTCCTGGTCCCTCACCTGTCGTCGGCGAAGCCGGGCTCCCCCAGGAAGGAGCGGGGGGAGCGCAGGACCATCACTCCGGACGCCAGCACTCGGCCCAGAGTCCCCGCGGGAAGAGTGGCCGAGCTCAGATCCACACTGTACCACAGCGCCTGGTCAAACCTGCCCACAGGGTCACAGAGAGAGAGAGAGAGAGAGAGAGAGAGAGAGAGGGTCAGATCCACACTGTACCACAGCGCCTGGTCACACCTGCCCACAGGGTCACAGAGAGACAGAGAGAGAGAGAGAGAGAGAGAGACAGACAGAGAAAGGGTCAGATCCACACTGTACTTGGTCACACCTGCCCACAGGGTCACGGAGCAACATCCAAGGAGAGATAGCTGACTGGATGGGACATTGGCTCCATGGAAGGAAGCAGAGGGTGATGGTGGAAGGTTGCTTCTCAGAATGGAGGCCTGTGACTAGTGGTGTGCCTCGGGGTTCGGTGCTGGGCCCGTTACTGTTTGTCATCCACATCAATGATTTGGATGAGAACGTACAGGGCAAGATTAGCAAGTTTGCTGATGATACAAAAGTGAGTGGTTTTGCAGATAGTGAAGATGGTTGTGAACGATTGCAGCAGGATCTGGATCGATTGGCCAGGTGGGCGGAGGAATGGTTGATGGAATTCAATACAGAGAGAAATGACTGGTTGGGCTCTGGGGAGAGTTGTAGAGCAGAGTGATGTAGTGAAGGTGCAGCACCCGCAATCGGGATCAAACCCGGGTCCCTGGCGCGGTAAACACTGTAATGCAGCAACTCCACCGCTGCACCACCGCGCCGTGCTGTAAATTAATCCCACTTGCAGATTAATTTATTGGGAATCCTGCACCAGCATTCCCAAGTCCCTTTGCATCTCCAATTTCTGGATTATCTCCCCATTTAGAAACTAGTCGACGCCTTTATTCCTGTGACCAAAAAGCATGTCTCCACACTATGCTACACTATATTCCATCTGCCATTTCTCTGCCCACTCTCCCAACCTGTCCAAGTCCTTCTGCAGAGTCCCTGCTGCCTCTACACTGCCTGCCCCTCCACCTATCTTCATATCATTTACAAACGTGGCCACAAAGCCTTCAATCCCCTCGTCCAAATCATTAATGTACAACGTGAAGAGCAGCGGCCCCAGTACCGACCCCTGCAGAACTCCACTAGTCACTGGCAGCCAACCACAAAAAGCCCCCTTCACTCTTTGCCTTCCGCCATCCAGCCAACCTGCTATCCATGCTAGTATCTGCCCTTTGATACCATGGGCCCTCATCTTCCTTAGCAGCCTCACATGTGGCACCTTAGCAAAGGCTTTCTGAAAATCCAGGTAAACCACATCTACTGACTCTCCATTGTCTGTCCTGCTATTTAATTCCTCAAAGTATTGCAGCAGATTCATCAGGCAAGATCTCTTTACATCATTTGTGTAAGGTGTGTAAAACAAAGTAATTCACTGTGATTAAAATGCCTGACAATCTGTGGACACAAGATGCTGGAGTAACTCAGCGGGACAGGCAGCATCTCTGGGGAGAAGGAATAGGTTGACGTTTCAGCTGGAGACTCTTTTATCTATCTTTGCAGGCGATACAAAAGTTGGTGGTATTGCAGATAATGAAGATGGATGACAAAAACTGCAGCAGGACCTGGATCAGGTGGGCTGAGGAATTTAATACAGAGAAATGTGAGGTGTTGCATTTTGGAAAGTCTAGCATGATCATGACACACAATTGGGCATTCAAGTCTGGCGACACAGATTCATACTGGGAGTTCAGCTCCAACTAAGGCCCTCAAGTAGACTGACTTTTGCTCCACTGCAGGATGACGTGGACATTGGGCAGCTGTGGCAGGGCTTGCAAGCCAAAACTTCCTACAAGGTGAAAGCAGGGGGCAGTCCAAGCAACAGAAAGGCACCATTTCACAATGTGATGTCCCCCTTGGACATCCCCTGGGCCAGCACATCTCCGAGGATCTGGCCACAATGAAACGCCATCAACACTTCTGAAGACAGACACAAAATGCTGGAGTTACTCACCAGAGCAGGCATCTCTGGAGAGAAGGTTCCTCAGATGATTGAGGAGATTCAGTACGTCAACAATGACTGTCTTGTACATCTAATGGGTGTACAGTCGACAGCATACTGGCTGGTTGCATCACCGCCTGGTCCGCAACTCAAACACCCAGGGATGAAGCAGATTATAAAAAGGGAACACTGCCCGGTCTACCACCTCCCCCACCATCAAAGGCATCTGCAGGAGTCTAGCATCATAGACAGAGTTGATGTGGACAAGCTTTTCCCTTTGAGAATAGGGAAGATTCAAACAAGAGGACATGACTTTAGAATTAAGGGACAGAGGTTTAGGGGTAACATGAGGGGGAACTTCTTTACTCAGAGAGTGGTAGCGGTGTGGAATGAGCTTCCAGTGGAAGTGGTGGCGGCAGGTTCGTTGGTATCATTTAAAAATAAATTGGATAGGCATATGGATGAGAAGGGTATGGAGGGTTATGGTACGAGTGCAGGCAGGTGGGACTAAGGGAAAAAAGTTGTTCGGCACGGACTTGAAGGGCCGAGATGGCCTGTTTCCGTGCTGTAATTGTTATATGGTTATATGGTTTATATCATCAAAGACCCACACCATCCTGGCCACACACTCATTTCACCCCTGCCACCGGGAAGAAGGTACAGGAGCCTGGAAACTGTAAGGGCCAGGTTCAGGCACAGCTTCTTCCCGTCAGCCATCAGGCTATTAAACTCTAAAAACACCAACTAAACATCAGACAACAAACGATCCTGGTTGACGTTTAAAAATCAACAAAGCCTTTGCCTGTTATCTATCTGTGAGCACGGTGTTTGCACACTTGTTATGCTGCTGCACTGTTCAGCTTCTCCACATGAAACACACCAGTGGGCCCAGTGATAAAGCAGGCGTGCGGTATTCCTGCCTTCATTAGTTGCGGCAATGAGGAGCAGAGTCAGCAAGTCATGATGCTGCTTTGTAGGACCACAGACAGACACAACAAGCTGGAGTAACTCAGGGCGACGGGCAGCATCTGTGGGTGATGTTTCAGGTGGAGGCCCCTCAGACTCCAGTTCCAGCAGACTATTTGGAATATTGTGTGCAGCTGTGCTGGCCACATTACAGGAAGGATGTGGAGGCTTTGGAGAAGGTGCAGAGGAGTGTAACCGAGATGAGTTACAGAGAGGCTGGGAAGATGAGTGGTCAAAGGCTGAGGGGGATAGAAGAATATAAATGATGCGAGGAACCTTGCTGCCGGGGAGCTGGAGGAGGAGGTACATATGATCGTGGCGATAGTAACATGGATAATCAGCAACTAGAGGGACATGGATCAGCTGGTCTTGGCATCATGTTCAGCAGACACTGTGGGCCGAAGGGCCTGTGCCCGTGCTGTACTTTGTTCTATAAGCCCCTGAACTAGATGCCAGCCGGCAAGCCTGATATTTTCTACAGAATGCCCGGATGAACCTTGTTTGCAGGGACGGGGAACGGGGGACGGGGGACGGGGGGGGGGACGGGGGGGGAGGAACGGGGACGGGGGTACTCACGCCAGTCTGTGCCAGCGCCGGCTAACCTGCGACACCTTCAGCAAGTGAGGCAGGGAGAGCGCGCGGAAAATCAGCAGCAGCAGCTCGTCCGGCAGCTCATCACAGGAGCGGCTCCCTCCTGCAGGGACAGAGAGAGAGGTCATGGGGGCACGGGGGGTTAGTGCGGATCACGGGGGGGCGGCGCGGGTCACGGGGGGGTCAGTGTGGGCAGTGCGGGTCAGTGCGGGTCAGTGTGGGCAGTGCGGGTCAGTGTGGGCAGTGCGGGTCAGTGTGGGTCAGTGTGGGCAGTGCTGGTCAGTGTGGGCAGTACGAGCCACAGGGGGTTCAGTGTGGTCAGTGCAGGGCAGTGCTGGTCAGTGTGGGCAGTACGAGCCACAGGGGGGTCAGTGCAGGGTCAGTGTGGGCAGTGCGGGTCAGTGTGGGCAGTGCAGGGCAGTGCTGGTCAGTGTGGGTCTGTGTGGGCAGTTCGAGCCACAGGGGGGTCAGTGTGGTCAGTGCGGGTCAGTGTGGGCAGTACGGGTCAGTGTGGGCAGTACGGGTCAGTGTGGGCAGTACGGGTCAGTGTGGGCAGTACGGGTCAGTGTGGGCAGTACGGGTCAGTGTGGGCAGTACGGGTCAGTGTGGGCAGTACGGGTCAGTGTGGGCAGTACGAGCCACGGGGGGGCAGTGCGGGTCAGTGTTGGCAGTGCGGGTCAGTGTGGGCAGTGCGGGTCAGTGTGGGTAGTACGGGTCAGTGTGGGCAGTGCGGGTCAGTGCGGGTCAGTGTGGGCAGTGCGGGGCAGTGCGGGGCAGTGTGGGTCAGTGTGGGCAGTGCAGGGCAGTGCTGGTCAGTGTGGGCAGTACGAGCCACAGGGGGGTCAGTGTGGTCAGTGCAGGGCAGTGCTGGTCAGTACGAGCCACAGGGGGGTCAGTGTGGTCAGTGCAGGGTCAGTGTGGGCAGTGCGGGTCAGTGTGGGCAGTGCAGGGCAGTGCTGGTCAGTGTGGGTCAGTGTGGGCAGTTCGAGCCACAGGGGGGTCAGTGTGGTCAGTGCGGGTCAGTGTGGGTCAGTGCGGGTCAGTGTGGGCAGTACGAGCCACAGGGGGGTCAGTGTGGTCAGTGCGGGTCAGTGTGGGCAGTGCGGGTCAGTGTGGGCAGTATGGGTCAGTGTGGGCCGTGCGGGTCAGTGTGGGCAGTGCAGGGCAGTGCTGGTCAGTGTGGGCAGTGCGGGTCAGTGTGGGCAGTACGAGCCACAGGGGGATCAGTGTGGGCCAGTGTGGGCAGTGCGGGTCAGTGTGGGCAGTGCGGGCCAGTGTGGGCAGTGTGGGTCAGTGTGGGCAGTGCGGGTCAGTGTGGGCAGTGCGGGTCAGTGTGGGCAGTACGGGTCAGTGTGGGCAGTACGGGTCAGTGTGGGCAGTACGAGCCACGGGGGGGCAGTGCGGGTCAGTGTTGGCAGTGCGGGTCAGTGTGGGCAGTACGGGTCAGTGTGGGCAGTACGGGTCAGTGTGGGCAGTGTGGGTCAGTGTGGGCAGTACGGGTCAGTGTGGGGCAGTGTGGGCAGTACGGGTCAGTGCGGGGCAGTACGGGTCAGTGCGGGGCAGTGTGGGCAGTGCGGGTCAGTGTGGGCAGTACGGGTCAGTGTGGGCAGTACGGGTCAGTGTGGGCAGTACGGGTCAGTGTGGGCAGTGCGGGGCAGTGTGGGCAGTGCGGGTCAGTGTGGGCAGTGTGGGTCAGTGTGGGCAGTACGAGCCACGGGGGGTCAGTGTGGGTAGTACGGGTCAGTGTGGGCAGTACGAGCCACGGGAGGGCAGTACGGGTCAGTGTGGGCAGTACGGGTCAGTGTGGGCAGTACGGGTCAGTGTGGGCAGTACGGGTCAGTGCGGGGCAGTGCGGGTCAGTGTGAGCAGTGCGGGACGTGCGGGTCAGTGTGGGCAGTGCGGGTCAGTGTGGGCAGTGCGGGTCAGTGTGGGCAGTGCGGGTCAGTGTGGGTCAGTGTGGGCAGTGCGGGTCAGTGTGGGCAGTGCGGGTCAGTGTGGGCAGTACGGGTCAGTGTGGGCAGTGCGGGTCAGTGTGGGCAGTGCGGGTCAGTGTGGGCAGTGCGGGTCAGTGTGGGCATTGCGGGTCAGTGTGGGCAGTGCGGGTCAGTGTGGGCAAGTGTGGGCAGTACGGGTCAGTGTGGGCAGTGCGGGTCGTGCGGGTCAGTGTGGGCAGTACGGGTCAGTGTGGGCAGTACGGGTCAGTGTGGGCAGTACGAGTCAGTGTGGGCAGTGCGGGTAGTACGGGTCAGTGTGGGCAGTACGGGTCAGTGTGGGCAGTGCGGGTCAGTGTGGGCAGTGCGGGTCACGGGGGGGGCAGGTTACACTCACCATTTGCCGAGGCGTTGGCTCTGCGGAACCTCTTGGATACGAGGAAACGGTGAGGATGGTTCTCCTTGCCGGTGGTGCTGGTGCCGGTGTTGGCGGCGTGCCGGGGCCTCTTGGCGGGCGGTGAGAGGCGTGGGCTGGTGCTGGAGGCCGTGTTCCCGTCCTGGATCAGCTGCACGCCCATGACAGACATGAGGGAGGTGGTGTCGCCATGGTTACAGCTCCAGCTGAGGCCCAGCGGGCTGGTGTTGGGGGGGGTGCCATCATGGAGCACACGCCTGTGGGACAAGAGTAGCCATCAGTGCCAGGGTCACCGCAGCCACACGGGTCACCACACGCTTCACGCACAAGCCCAGACACACGGGCACCCACACGATGCCACGATGCATCACACGGAGATGTTACACAGATACGCCATGTGGGCACGGACACATCACACATGCACCCTGGGACACAGCTGACGACATGCCACACGGATACAGACATGACACGTCATGCAGCCGCCCGGCCGCCCTACACGTCCAAACCTGGCTGAAGTCCACATGGCCCGGTGTTAATTGGACAAAGCTATAGACACCCACCCCAGGAACTCCCTCACCCTCCCCCCCCCATCTATTACCGGTTTTCACGCTCCCTCCCTCTCTCCCTGCACCCCTCTATTACCGGTTTTCACGCTCTCTCTCTCCCTGCACACCTCTATTACCGGTTTTCACGCTCTCTCTCCCCCTGCATCCCTCTATTACCGGTTTTCACACTCCCTCTCTCTCTCCCTGCACCCCTCTATTACCGGTTTTCACACTCCCTCTCTCCCTGCACCCCTCTATTACCGGTTTTCACACTCACTCTCTCCCTGCACCCCTCTATTACCGGTTTTCACGCTCCCTCTCTCCCTGCACCCCTCTATTACCGGTTTTCACGCTCTCTCTCTCCCTGCATCCCTCTATTACCGGTTTTCACGCTCCCTCTCTCCCTGCACCCCTCTATTACCGGTTTTCACGTTCCCTCTCTCCCTGCACCCCTCTATTACCGGTTTTCACGTTCCCACCCTCTCTCCCTGCACCCCTCTATTACCGGTTTTCACACTCCCTCTCTCTCCCCCTGCATCCCTCTATTACCGGTTTTCACACTCCCTCTCTCTCCCCCTGCATCCCTCTATTACCGGTTTTCACACTCCCTCTCTCTCCCCCTGCATCCCTCTATTACCGGTTTTCACGCTCCCTCTCTCCCTGCACCCCTCTATTACCGGTTTTCACGTTCCCACCCTCTCTCCCTGCATCCCTCTATTACCGGTTTTCACACTCCCTCGCTCTCCCCCTGCATCCCTCTATTACCGGTTTTCACACTCCCTCTCTCTCTCCCTACACCCCTCTATTACCGGTTTTCACACTCCCTCTCTCTCTCCCTGCACCCCTCTATTACCGGTTTTCACACTCCCCCTCTCTCTCCCTGCACCCCTCTATTACCGGTTTTCACACTCCCTCTCTCCCTGCACCCCTCTATTACCGGTTTTCACACTCCCTCTCTCCCTACACCCCTCTATTACCGGTTTTCACACTCCCTCTCTCCCTGCACCCCTCTATTACCGGTTTTCACACTCCCTCTCCCCCTGCATCCCTCTATTACCGGTTTTCACACTCCCTCCCTCTCTCCCTGCATCCCTCTATTACCGGTTTTCACGCTCCCTCTCTCTCCCCCTGCATCCCTCTATTACCGGTTTTCACGCTCCCTCTCTCCCTGCACCCCTCTATTACCGGTTTTAACACTCCCCCCCTCTCTCGCTGCACCCCTCTATTACCGGTTTTCACGTTCCCTCTCTCCCTGCACCCCTCTATTACCGGTTTTCACCCTCCCTCTCTCCCTACGCCCCTCTATTACCGGTTTTCACGCTCCCTCTCTCTCCCCCTGCATCCCTCCATTACCGGTTTTCACGCTCCCTCTCTCCCTGCACCCCTCTATTACTGGTTTTCACACTCCCTCCCTCTCTCCCTGCACCCCTCTATTACCGGTTTTCACACTCCCTCTCTCCCTGCACCCCTCTATTACCGGTTTTCACGCTCCCTCCCTCTCTCCCTGCACCCCTCTATTACCGGTTTTCACACTCCCTCTCTCTCTCCCTGCACCCCTCTATTACCGGTTTTCACGTTCCCTCTCTCTCTCCCTGCACCCCTCTATTACCGGTTTTCACGCTCCCTCTCTCCCTACACCCCTCTATTACCGGTTTTCACGCTCCCTCTCTCCCTACACCCCTCTATTACCGGTTTTCACACTCCCTCTCTCCCTGCACCCCTCTATTACCGGTTTTCACGCTCCCTCCCTCTCTCCCTGCACCCCTCTATTACCGGTTTTCACGCTCCCTCTCTCTCTCCCTGCACCCCTCTATTACCGGTTTTCACACTCCCTCTCTCTCTCCCTGCACCCCTCTATTACCGGTTTTCACGTTCCCTCTCTCTCTCCCTGCACCCCTCTATTACTGGTTTTCACGCTCCCTCTCTCCCTGCACCCCTCTATTACCGGTTTCCACACTCCCTCTCTCCCTGCACCCCTCTATTACCGGTTTTCACGCTCTCTCTCTCCCTGCACCCCTCTATTACCGGTTTTCACGCTCCCTCCCTCTCTCCCTACATCCCTCTATTTCCAGTTTTCACGCTCCCTCTCTCTCTCCCTGCACCCCTCTATTACCGGTTTTCACGCTCCCTCTCTCCCTGCACCCCTCTATTACCGGTTTCCACACTCCCTCTCTCCCTGCACCCCTCTATTACCGGTTTTCACACTCCCTCTCTCCCTGCACCCCTCTATTACCGGTTTTCACACTCCCTCTCTCCCTACACCCCTCTATTACCGGTTTTCACACTCTCTCTCTCCCTACACCCCTCTATTACCGGTTTTCACGCTCCCTCTCTCCCTGCACCCCTCTATTACCGGTTTTCACGTTCCCTCTCTCCCTACACCCCTCTATTACCGGTTTTCACGTTCCCTCCCTCTCTCCCTGCACCCCTCTATTACCGGTTTTCACGCTCCCTCTCTCCCTGCACCCCTCTATTACCGGTTTTCACGCTCCCTCTCTCCCTACACCCCTCTATTACCGGTTTTCACACTCCCTCTCTCCCTGCACCCCTCTATTACCGGTTTTCACACTCCCTCTCTCCCTGCACCCCTCTATTACCGGTTTTCACGCTCCCTCTCTCCCTGCATCCCTCTATTACCGGTTTTCACGCTCCCTCTCTCCCTGCACCCCTCTATTACCAGTTTTCACGCTCCCTCTCTCCCTCCACCCCTCTATTACCGGTTTTCACGCTCCCTCTCTCCCTGCACCCCTCTATTACCGGTTTTCACGCTCCCTCTCTCCCTGCATCCCTCTATTACCGGTTTTCACACTCCCTCCCTCTCTCCCTACACCCCTCTATTACCGGTTTTCACGCTCCCTCTCTCCCTGCATCCCTCTATTACCGGTTTTCACACTCCCTCCCTCTCTCCCTGCATCCCTCTATTACCGGTTTTCACACTCCCTCTCTCCCTACATCCCTCTATTACCGGTTTTCACACTCCCTCTCTCCCTGCACCCCTCTATTACCGGTTTTCACGCCCCCTCCCTCTCTCCCTACATCCCTCTATTACCGGTTTTCACGCTCCCTCTCTCCCTGCATCCCTCTATTACCGGTTTTCACACTCCCTCTCTCCCTGCACCCCTCTATTACCGGTTTTCACGCTCCCTCTCTCCCTACACCCCTCTATTACCGGTTTTCACGCTCCCTCTCTCCCTACACCCCTCTATTACCGGTTTTCACGTTCCCTCTCTCCCTGCACCCCTCTATTACCGGTTTTCACGCTCCCTCTCTCCCTACACCCCTCTATTACCGGTTTTCACGCTCCCTCTCTCTCTCCCTGCACCCCTCTATTACCGGTTTTCACGCTCTCTCTCTCCCTGCACCCCTCTATTACCGGTTTTCACGCTCCCTCTCTCCCTACACCCCTCTATTACCGGTTTTCACGCTCCCTCTCTCCCTACATCCCTCTATTACCGGTTTTCACGCTCCCTCCCTCTCTCCCTACACCCCTCTATTACCGGTTTTCACGCTCCCTCTCTCCCTACACCCCTCTATTACCGGTTTTCACGCTCCCTCTCTCCCTACATCCCTCTATTACTGGTTTTCACGCTCCCTCCCTCTCTCCCTGCACCCCTCTATTACCGGTTTTCACCCTCCCTCTCTCCCTGCACCCCTCTATTACCGGTTTTCACGCTCCCTCTCTCCCTACATCCCTCTATTACCGGTTTTCACGTTCCCTCTCTCTCTCCCTGCATCCCTCTATTACCGGTTTTCACGCTCCCTCCCTCTCTCCCTACACCCCTCTATTACCGGTTTTCACGCTCCCTCTCTCCCTGCACCCCTCTATTACCGGTTTTCACGCTCCCTCTCTCCCTGCACCCCTCTATTACCGGTTTTCACGCTCCCTCCCTCTCTCCCTGCACCCCTCTATTACCGGTTTTCACACTCCCTCTCTCCCTGCATCCCTCTATTACCGGTTTTCACACTCTCTCTCCCTGCACCCCTCTATTACCGGTTTTCACACTCCCTCTCTCCCTGCACCCCTCTATTACCGGTTTTCACGCTCCCTCCCTCTCTCCCTGCATCCCTCTATTACCGGTTTTCACGCTCCCTCCCTCTCCCCCTGCACCCCTCTATTACCGGTTTTCACACTCCCTCTCTCCCTACACCCCTCTATTACCGGTTTTCACACTCCCTCTCTCCCTGCACCCCTCTATTACCGGTTTTCACGCTCCCTCCCTCTCTCCCTACACCCCTCTATTACCGGTTTTCACACTCCCTCTCTCCCTGCACCCCTCTATTACCGGTTTTCACACTCCCTCCCTCTCTCCCTACACCCCTCTATTACCGGTTTTCACGCTCCCTCTCTCCCTGCACCCCTCTATTACCGGTTTTCACGCTCCCTCTCTCCCTACATCCCTCTATTACCGGTTTCCACGCTCCCTCTCTCCCTACATCCCTCTATTACCGGTTTTCACGCTCCCTCCCTCTCTCCCTGCACCCCTCTATTACCGGTTTTCACACTCCCTCCCTCTCTCCCTGCATCCCTCTATTACCGGTTTTCACGCTCCCTCTCTCCCTGCATCCCTCTATTACCGGTTTTCACACTCTCTCTCTCCCTACATCCCTCTATTACCGGTTTTCACGCTCCCTCTCTCCCTACACCCCTCTATTACCGGTTTTCACGCTCCCTCTCTCCCTACACCCCTCTATTACCGGTTTTCACGCTCCCTCTCTCCCTGCAGCCCTCTATTACCGGTTTTCACGCTCCCTCTCTCCCTGCATCCCTCTATTACCGGTTTTCACGCTCCCTCTCTCCCTGCAGCCCTCTATTACCGGTTTTCACGCTCCCTCTCTCCCTACACCCCTCTATTACCGGTTTTCACGCTCCCTCTCTCCCCGCACCCCTCTATTACCGGTTTTCACGCTCCCTCTCTCCCTACACCCCTCTATTACCGGTTTTCACGCTCCCTCTCTCCCTACATCCCTCTATTACCGGTTTTCACGCTCCCTCTCTCCCTACACCCCTCTATTACCGGTTTTCACGCTCCCTCTCTCCCTACACCCCTCTATTACCGGTTTTCACGCTCCCTCCCTCCCTACACCCCTCTATTACCGGTTTTCACGCTCCCTCTCTCCCTACATCCCTCTATTACCGGTTTTCACGCTCCCTCTCTCCCTACATCCCTCTATTACCGGTTTTCACGCTCCCTCTCTCCCTACATCCCTCTATTACCGGTTTTCACGCTCCCTCTCTCCCTACACCCCTCTATTACCGGTTTTCACGCTCCCTCTCTCCCTACATCCCTCTATTACCGGTTTTCACGCTCCCTCTCTCCCTACACCCCTCTATTACCGGTTTTCACGCTCCCTCTCTCCCTACACCCCTCTATTACCGGTTTTCACGCTCCCTCTCTCCCTACATCCCTCTATTACCGGTTTTCACGCTCCCTCTCTCCCTACACCCCTCTATTACCGGTTTTCACGCTCCCTCTCTCCCTACATCCCTCTATTACCGGTTTTCACGCTCCCTCTCTCCCTACACCCCTCTATTACCGGTTTTCACGCTCCCTCTCTCCCTACATCCCTCTATTACCGGTTTTCACGCTCCCTCTCTCCCTACACCCCTCTATTACCGGTTTTCACGCTCCCTCTCTCCCTACATCCCTCTATTACCGGTTTTCACGCTCCCTCTCTCCCTACACCCCTCTATTACCGGTTTTCACGCTCCCTCTCTCCCTACATCCCTCTATTACCGGTTTTCACGCTCCCTCTCTCCCTACATCCCTCTATTACCGGTTTTCACGCTCCCTCTCTCCCTACACCCCTCTATTACCGGTTTTCACGCTCCCTCTCTCCCTACATCCCTCTATTACCGGTTTTCACGCTCCCTCTCTCCCTACATCCCTCTATTACCGGTTTTCACGCTCCCTCTCTCCCTACATCCCTCTATTACCGGTTTTCACGCTCCCTCTCTCCCTACATCCCTCTATTACCGGTTTTCACGCTCCCTCTCTCCCTGCATCCCTCTATTACCGGTTTTCACGCTCCCTCTCTCCCTACATCCCTCTATTACCGGTTTTCACGCTCCCTCTCTCCCTACATCCCTCTATTACCGGTTTTCACGCTCCCTCTCTCCCTACATCCCTCTATTACCGGTTTTCACGCTCCCTCTCTCCCTACATCCCTCTATTACCGGTTTTCACGCTCCCTCTCTCCCTACATCCCTCTATTACCGGTTTTCACGCTCCCTCTCTCCCTACATCCCTCTATTACCGGTTTTCACGCTCCCTCTCTCCCTACATCCCTCTATTACCGGTTTTCACGCTCCCTCTCTCCCTACATCCCTCTATTACCGGTTTTCACGCTCCCTCTCTCCCTACATCCCTCTATTACCGGTTTTCACGCTCCCTCTCTCCCTACATCCCTCTATTACCGGTTTTCACGCTCCCTCATTCCTCTCTCGCGCTCGCGCTGACGGCGGGAAATTCGAAGTCTGCGCGCTCACCGGAAGCGATCCGACCACTTCCGCCTGCAGTGGCCTACAACTCCCGGCGGCCCCCGCGCCGGCCCCGGCCCCGGCACCCGGCGACGCGCTTCCGGCGCGGACGTCAGTCAACCCCCCCCCGGAGCGGAAGCGGCGGCGGCGGCGGCGGGAGGAGGAGGTGGAGGTGAGAGACGCGGGGAGCGGGGCGGCGGCGGCGGCGGCAACGTCACACACCCCCCCCCCCCCCTGTAGAGGGTCACACTCACCGTCACTGTGTGTGGGTCACTGTCACGTCACACACCCCTGTGTAGGGTCACCGTCACGTCACACACCCCTGTGTAGGGTCACTGTCACGTCACGTCACACACCCCTGTGTAGGGTCACCGTCACGTCACACACCCCTGTGTAGGGTCACTGTCACGTCACGTCACACACCCCTGTGTAGGGTCACTGTCACGTCACGTCACACACCCCTGTGTAGGGTCACTGTCACGTCACACACCCCTGTGTAGGGTCACCGTCACGTCACACACCCCTGTGTAGGGTCACTGTCACGTCACGTCACACACCCCTGTGTAGGGTCACTGTCACGTCACACACCCCTGTGTAGGGTCACTGTCACGTCACGTCACACACCCCTGTGTAGGGTCACTGTCACGTCACGTCACACACCCCTGTGTAGGGTCACTGTCACGTCACACACCCCTGTGTAGGGTCACTGTCACGTCACGTCACGCACCCCTGTGTAGGGTCACCGTCACGTCACACACCCCTGTGTAGGGTCACTGTCACGTCACGTCACGCACCCCTGTGTAGGGTCACTGTCACGTCACACACCCCTGTGTAGGGTCACTGTCACTGTCACGTCACACACCCCTGTGTAGGGTCACTGTCACGTCACGTCACGCACCCCTGTGTAGGGTCACTGTCACGTCACGCACCCCTGTGTAGGGTCACTGTCACGTCACGTCACGCACCCCTGTGTAGGGTCACTGTCACGTCACACACCCCTGTGTAGGGTCACTGTCACTGTCACGTCACACACCCCTGTGTAGGGTCACTGTCACGTCACGCACCCCTGTGTAGGGTCACTGTCACGTCACGTCACGCACCCCTGTGTAGGGTCACCGTCACGTCACACACCCCTGTGTAGGGTCACTGTCACGTCACGTCACGCACCCCTGTGTAGGGTCACCGTCACGTCACACACCCCTGTGTAGGGTCACTGTCACGTCACGTCACACACCCCTGTGTAGGGTCACTGTCACGTCACGTCACACACCCCTGTGTAGGGTCACCGTCACGTCACGTCACGCACCCCTGTGTAGGGTCACTGTCACGTCACGTCACACACCCCTGTGTAGGGTCACTGTCACGTCACGTCACACACCCCTGTGTAGGGTCACTGTCACGTCACGCACCCCTGTGTAGGGTCACTGTCACGTCACGTCACACACCCCTGTGTAGGGTCACTGTCACGTCACGTCACGCACCCCTGTGTAGGGTCACTGTCACGTCACACACCCCTGTGTAGGGTCACCGTCACTGTCACGTCACACACCCCTGTGTAGGGTCACCGTCACGTCACGTCACACACCCCTGTGTAGGGTCACTGTCACGTCACGTCACACACCCCTGTGTAGGGTCACCGTCACGTCACGTCACACACCCCTGTGTAGGGTCACCGTCACGTCACGTCACACACCCCTGTGTAGGGTCACTGTCACGTCACGTCACACACCCCTGTGTAGGGTCACTGTCACGTCACACACCCCTGTGTAGGGTCACCGTCACGTCACGTCACGCACCCCTGTGTAGGGTCACCGTCACGTCACACACCCCTGTGTAGGGTCACTGTCACGTCACACACCCCTGTGTAGGGTCACTGTCACGTCACACACCCCTGTGTAGGGTCACTGTCACGTCACGTCACGCACCCCTGTGTAGGGTCACTGTCACGTCACACACCCCTGTGTAGGGTCACCGTCACGTCACGTCACGCACCCCTGTGTAGGGTCACCGTCACGTCACACACCCCTGTGTAGGGTCACCGTCACGTCACGTCACGCACCCCTGTGTAGGGTCACTGTCACGTCACGTCACGCACCCCTGTGTAGGGTCACCGTCACGTCACGTCACGCACCCCTGTGTAGGGTCACCGTCACGTCACGTCACGCACCCCTGTGTAGGGTCACCGTCACGTCACGCACCCCTGTGTAGGGTCACTGTCACGTCACGTCACGCACCCCTGTGTAGGGTCACTGTCACGTCACGTCACGCACCCCTGTGTAGGGTCACCGTCACGTCACGTCACGCACCCCTGTGTAGGGTCACCGTCACGTCACACACCCCTGTGTAGGGTCACCGTCACGTCACGTCACGCACCCCTGTGTAGGGTCACCGTCACGTCACACACCCCTGTGTAGGGTCACCGTCACGTCACGTCACACACCCCTGTGTAGGGTCACTGTCACGTCACGTCACGCACCCCTGTGTAGGTCACTGTCACGTCACGTCACGCACCCCTGTGTAGGGTCACTGTCACGTCACACACCCCTGTGTAGGGTCACTGTCACGTCACACACCCCTGTGTAGGGTCACTGTCACGTCACGTCACGCACCCCTGTGTAGGGTCACTGTCACGTCACACACCCCTGTGTAGGGTCACTGTCACGTCACGCACCCCTGTGTAGGGTCACTGTCACGTCACACACCCCTGTGTAGGGTCACTGTCACGTCACGTCACACACCCCTGTGTAGGGTCACTGTCACGTCACGTCACACACCCCTGTGTAGGGTCACTGTCACGTCACACACCCCTGTGTAGGGTCACTGTCACGTCACGTCACACACCCCTGTGTAGGGTCACTGTCACGTCACGTCACACACCCCTGTGTAGGGTCACTGTCACGTCACACACCCCTGTGTAGGGTCACCGTCACGTCACACACCCCTGTGTAGGGTCACTGTCACGTCACGTCACACACCCCTGTGTAGGGTCACTGTCACGTCACACACCCCTGTGTAGGGTCACTGTCACGTCACGTCACACACCCCTGTGTAGGGTCACTGTCACGTCACGTCACACACCCCTGTGTAGGGTCACTGTCACGTCACACACCCCTGTGTAGGGTCACTGTCACGTCACGTCACGCACCCCTGTGTAGGGTCACCGTCACGTCACACACCCCTGTGTAGGGTCACTGTCACGTCACGTCACGCACCCCTGTGTAGGGTCACTGTCACGTCACACACCCCTGTGTAGGGTCACTGTCACGTCACGTCACGCACCCCTGTGTAGGGTCACTGTCACGTCACACACCCCTGTGTAGGGTCACTGTCACTGTCACGTCACACACCCCTGTGTAGGGTCACTGTCACGTCACGTCACGCACCCCTGTGTAGGGTCACTGTCACGTCACGCACCCCTGTGTAGGGTCACTGTCACGTCACGTCACGCACCCCTGTGTAGGGTCACTGTCACGTCACACACCCCTGTGTAGGGTCACTGTCACTGTCACGTCACACACCCCTGTGTAGGGTCACTGTCACGTCACGCACCCCTGTGTAGGGTCACTGTCACGTCACGTCACGCACCCCTGTGTAGGGTCACCGTCACGTCACACACCCCTGTGTAGGGTCACTGTCACGTCACGTCACGCACCCCTGTGTA
Source organism: Raja brachyura (assembly GCA_963514005.1). The sequence continues at coordinate 21,838 of CAUPSL010000772.1, read as the reverse complement.
GGGTCACCGTCACGTCACACACCCCTGTGTAGGGTCACTGTCACGTCACGTCACACACCCCTGTGTAGGGTCACTGTCACGTCACGTCACACACCCCTGTGTAGGGTCACCGTCACGTCACGTCACGCACCCCTGTGTAGGGTCACTGTCACGTCACGTCACACACCCCTGTGTAGGGTCACTGTCACGTCACGTCACACACCCCTGTGTAGGGTCACTGTCACGTCACGCACCCCTGTGTAGGGTCACTGTCACGTCACGTCACACACCCCTGTGTAGGGTCACTGTCACGTCACGTCACGCACCCCTGTGTAGGGTCACTGTCACGTCACACACCCCTGTGTAGGGTCACCGTCACTGTCACGTCACACACCCCTGTGTAGGGTCACCGTCACGTCACGTCACACACCCCTGTGTAGGGTCACTGTCACGTCACGTCACACACCCCTGTGTAGGGTCACCGTCACGTCACGTCACACACCCCTGTGTAGGGTCACCGTCACGTCACGTCACACACCCCTGTGTAGGGTCACTGTCACGTCACGTCACACACCCCTGTGTAGGGTCACTGTCACGTCACACACCCCTGTGTAGGGTCACCGTCACGTCACGTCACGCACCCCTGTGTAGGGTCACCGTCACGTCACACACCCCTGTGTAGGGTCACTGTCACGTCACACACCCCTGTGTAGGGTCACTGTCACGTCACACACCCCTGTGTAGGGTCACTGTCACGTCACGTCACGCACCCCTGTGTAGGGTCACTGTCACGTCACACACCCCTGTGTAGGGTCACCGTCACGTCACGTCACGCACCCCTGTGTAGGGTCACCGTCACGTCACACACCCCTGTGTAGGGTCACCGTCACGTCACGTCACGCACCCCTGTGTAGGGTCACTGTCACGTCACGTCACGCACCCCTGTGTAGGGTCACCGTCACGTCACGTCACGCACCCCTGTGTAGGGTCACCGTCACGTCACGTCACGCACCCCTGTGTAGGGTCACCGTCACGTCACGCACCCCTGTGTAGGGTCACTGTCACGTCACGTCACGCACCCCTGTGTAGGGTCACTGTCACGTCACGTCACGCACCCCTGTGTAGGGTCACCGTCACGTCACGTCACGCACCCCTGTGTAGGGTCACCGTCACGTCACACACCCCTGTGTAGGGTCACCGTCACGTCACGTCACGCACCCCTGTGTAGGGTCACCGTCACGTCACACACCCCTGTGTAGGGTCACCGTCACGTCACGTCACACACCCCTGTGTAGGGTCACTGTCACGTCACGTCACGCACCCCTGTGTAGGTCACTGTCACGTCACGTCACGCACCCCTGTGTAGGGTCACTGTCACGTCACACACCCCTGTGTAGGGTCACTGTCACGTCACACACCCCTGTGTAGGGTCACTGTCACGTCACGTCACGCACCCCTGTGTAGGGTCACTGTCACGTCACACACCCCTGTGTAGGGTCACTGTCACGTCACGCACCCCTGTGTAGGGTCACTGTCACGTCACACACCCCTGTGTAGGGTCACTGTCACGTCACGCACCCCTGTGTAGGGTCACTGTCACGTCACACACCCCTGTGTAGGGTCACTGTCACGTCACGTCACACACCCCTGTGTAGGGTCACTGTCACGTCACACACCCCTGTGTAGGGTCACTGTCACGTCACGTCACACACCCCTGTGTAGGGTCACTGTCACGTCACGTCACACACCCCTGTGTAGGGTCACTGTCACGTCACGTCACGCACCCCTGTGTAGGGTCACTGTCACGTCACGTCACACACCCCTGTGTAGGGTCACTGTCACGTCACGTCACGCACCCCTGTGTAGGGTCACCGTCACGTCACGTCACACACCCCTGTGTAGGGTCACTAATGCGCGCACTGGGACATTGTGAGCGACAGGGTTAACTGGGTTAAGGGCATTGAGTAAGGGGCACGGGGTAGAGGGCACGGGGTAAAGGGCACAGGGTAGAGGGCACGGGGTAGAGGGCACGGGGTAGAGGGCACGGGGTAAAGGGCACGGGGTAAAGGGCACGGGGTAGAGGGCACGGGGTAGAGGGCACGGGGTAGAGGGCACGGGGTAAAGGGCACGGGGTAGAGGGCACGGGGTAGAGGGCACGGGGTAAAGGGCACGGGGTAAAGGGCACGGGGTAGAGTGCACGGGGTAGAGGGCACGGGGTAGAGGGCACGGGGTAGAGGGCACGGGGTAGAGGGCACGGGGTAGAGGGCACGGGGTAAAGGGCACGGGGTAAAGGGCACGGGGTAGAGGGCACGGGGTAGAGGGCACGGGGTAGAGGGCACGGAGTAAAGGGCACGTGGTAAAGGGCACGGGGTAGAGGGCACGGGGTAAAGGGGTAAAGGGCACGGGGTAGAGGGCACGGGGTAGAGGGCACGGGGTAAAGGGCACGGGGTAGAGGGCACGGGGTAGAGGGCACGGGGTAGAGGGCTCGGGGTAAAGGGCACGGGGTAAAGGGCACGGGGTAGAGGGCACGGGGTAAAGGGCACGGGGTAAAGGGCACGGGGTAAAGGGGTAAAGGGCACGGGGTAGAGGGCACGGGGTAAAGGGCACGGGGTAGAGGGCACGGGGTAGAGGGCACGGGGTAAAGGGCACGGGGTAGAGGGCACGGGGTAGAGGGCACGGGGTAGAGGGCACGGGGTAGTGGGCACGGGGTAGAGGGCACGGGATAGAGGGCACGGGGTAAAGGGCACGGGGTAAAGGGCACGGGGTAAAGGGCACGGGGTAGAGGGCACGGGGTAGAGGGCACGGGGTAGAGGGCACGGGGTAGAGGGCACGGGGTAAAGGGCACGGGGTAAAGGGCACGGGGTAGAGGGCACGGGGTAAAGGGCACGGGGTAAAGGGCACGGGGTAGAGGGCACGGGGTAGAGGGCACGGGGTAGAGGGCACGGGGTAGAGGGCACGGAGTAAAGGGCACGGGGTAAAGGGCACGGGGTAGAGGGCACGGGGTAAAGGGGTAAAGGGCACGGGGTAGAGGGCACGGGGTAGAGGGCACGGGGTAAAGGGCACGGGGTAGAGGGCACGGGGTAGAGGGCACGGGGTAGAGGGCTCGGGGTAAAGGGCACGGGGTAAAGGGCACGGGGTAGAGGGCACGGGGTAAAGGGCACGGGGTAAAGGGCACGGGGTAAAGGGGTAAAGGGGTAAAGGGCACGGGGTAGAGGGCACGGGGTAAAGGGCACGGGGTAGAGGGCACGGGGTAGAGGGCACGGGGTAGAGGGCACGGGGTAGAGGGCACGGGGTAGAGGGCACGGGGTAAAGGGCACGGGGTAAAGGGCACGGGGTAAAGGGGTAAAGGGCACGGGGTAGAGGGCACGGGGTAAAGGGCACGGGGTAGAGGGCACGGGGTAGAGGGCACGGGGTAAAGGGCACGGGGTAGAGGGCACGGGGTAGTGGGCACGGGGTAGAGGGCACGGGGTAGAGGGCACGGGGTAAAGGGCACGGGGTAAAGGGCACGGGGTAGAGGGCACGGGGTAGAGGGCACGGGGTAGAGGGCACGGGGTAGAGGGCACGGGGTAGAGGGCACGGGGTAAAGGGCACGGGGTAAAGGGCACGGGGTAAAGGGCACGGTGTAAAGGGCACGGGGTAGAGGGCACGGGGTAAAGGGCACGGGGTAGAGGGCACGGGGTAGAGGGCACGGGGTAGAGGGCACGGGGTAAAGGGCACGGGGTAAAGGGCACGGGGTAGAGGGCACGGTGTAAAGGGCACGGGGTAGAGGGCACGGAGTAGAGGGCACGGGGTAAAGGGCACGGGGTAAAGGGCACGGGGTAAAGGGGTAAAGGGCACGGGGTAGAGGGCACGGGGTAGAGGGCACAGGGTAAAGGGCACGGGGTAAAGGGCACGGGGTAGAGGGCACGGGGTAGAGGGCACGGGGTAGAGGGCACGGTGTAAAGGGCACGGTGTAAAGGGCACGGGGTAAAGGGCACGGGGTAGAGGGCACGGGGTAAAGGGCACGGGGTAAAGGGCACGGGGTAAAGGGCAGGTAATGGGCACGGGGTAGAGGGCACGGGGTAGAGGGCACGGGGTAGAGGGCACGGGGTAGAGGGCACGGTGTAAAGGGCACGGGGTAGAGGGCACGGGGTAGAGGGCACGGGGTAATGGGCACGGGGTAAAGGGCACGGGGTAAAGGGCACGGGGTAGAGGGCACGGGGTAGAGGGCACGGGGTAAAGGGCACGGGGTAGAGGGCACGGTGTAAAGGGCACGGGGTAGAGGGCACGGGGTAGAGGGCACGGGGTAATGGGCACGGGGTAAAGGGCACGGGGTAAAGGGCACGGGGTAGAGGGCACGGGGTAGAGGGCACAGGGTAAAGGGCACGGGCTAGAGGGCACGGGGTAGAGGGCACGGGGTAGTGGGCACGGGGTAGAGGGCACGGGGTAAAGGGCACGGGGTAGAGGGCACGGGGTAGAGGGCACGGGGTAGTGGGCACGGGCTAGGGGGCACGGGGTAAAGGGCACGGGTAAAGGGCACGGGGTAAAGGGCACGGGGTAAAGGGCATGGGGTAGAGGGCACGGGGTAGAGGGCACGGGGTAGAGGGCACGGGGTAAAGGGCAAGGGATAGAGGGCACGGGGTAAAGGGCACGGGGTAAAGGGCACGGGGTAAAGGGCACGGGGTAGTGGGTACGGGCTAGGGGGCACGGGGTAAAGGGCACGGGGTAAAGGGCACGGGGTAGTGGGCACGGGGTAGTGGGCATGGGCTAGGGGGCACGGGCTAGAGGGCACGGGGTAGAGGGCACGGGGTAAAGGGCAAGGGATAGAGGGCACGGGGTAGAGGGCACGGGGTAAAGGGCACGGGGTAAAGGGCACGCGGTAAAGGGCACGGGGTAGAGGGCACGGGGTAAAGGGCAAGGGATAGAGGGCACGGGGTAAAGGGCACGGGGTAAAGGGGGCAAATGTTGGGGGAGTGGGGCAGCAGGTGAGTGGGGGGGGTGTGGGGGGGACAGGCACTACCTGCTGCCTTGCCCTGGTCCTCCTGCTGTCAAGGCTGAGGTGACATTCTGCTCTGCAACTGCATCTCACTTGGATTCCCAGCGACAGGTTCCGTTCAGGTTACCTGCACGTTGATGAGCTGACCAGGGAGTCTCTGCAGAAACAGACCTTCATATCCAGAGGAGTTAAACAGAGGAGCAAAGAGGTCCTTCTGCAGTTGTACAGAGCCCTAGTGAAACCACACCTGGAGTATTGTGTGCCCAAACTTGAGAAAGGACATTCCTGCTATTGAGGGAGTGCAGCGCAGGTTTTCAAGGTTAATTCCCGGGATGGCGGGTCTGTCATATGCTGAGAGAATGGAGCGGCTGGGCTTGTACACTCTGGAGTTTAGAATGATGAGAGGATATCTCATTGAAACATATAAGATTATTAAGGCTTGGACACGCTAGAGGCAGGAAACATGTTCCCAATGTTGGGGGAGTCCAGAACCAGGGGCCACAATTTAAGAATAAGTGGTAAGCCATTTAGAATGGAGACGAGGAAACACTTTCTCACCCAGAGAGTTGTGAGTCTGTGGAATTCTCTGCCTCAGAGGGCAGTGGAGTCCAGTTCACTGAATGCTTTCAAGAGAGAGCTAGATAGAGCTCTTTAAGATAGCGGAATCAGGGGATATGGGGAGAAGGCAGGAACGGGGTACTGATTGTGGATGATCAGCCATGATCACATTGAATGGCCTCCTCCTGCATCTATTGTCTATTGAAAGGGGTGGAGATGGGAAGATGTGGCTAGTTGTCAGATCCCGTTGGAGGTGGTGAAAATGTTGGAGGATCCAACTACATTCTATCTGTGTTTGATTCTCCCAGCTATAATTGATCTATTCTACATTTTTCCTGATCTCCATTCCCTTTGACCTGTTTTCACACCTTTACGCTAATCTATGTATCTCCCACCACCCTGATCTCAGTCTGAAGAAGGGTCTCGACCCAAAACATCACCCATTCCATCTCTCCAGAGATGCTGCCTGTCCCGCTGAGTTACTCCAGCTTTTTGTGTCTATGGTTTAAACCAGCTGGGTTGTGTCCATAATTTGCTGCAATTTCTTGTGTGTGTGATCTGTCACTTTGTGTTTGTGTGCGCTGTCAGTTTGTGTGTGTGTGCGCATGTAAGTGTGTGCGCTGTCACTGTGTGCATGCATGTGTGTTTGAGTGGGTGCTGTGTGTGAGTGTGTGTTAAGTATTGTGTGTGTGAGCTGTCACTGTGTGAGTGTGTGTGTCTGTGTCTCTGTGCGAGTGTTGTCACTGTGTGTGTGAGTGTGTGTTGTCACAGTGTGTGTGTGTGTTGTCACTGTGTGTTGTCACTGTGTGTGTGTGTTGTCACTGTGTATGTGCGTGTTGTCACTGTGTGTGTGTTGTCACAGTGTGTGTGTGTGTGTGTGTGTGTGTGTTGTCACTGTGTGTGTGTGTTGTCACTGTGTGTGTGTGTGTGTGTGTTGTCACAGTGTGTGTGTGTGTGTTGTCACTGTGTGTGTTGTCACTGTGTGTGTGTGTGTGTTGTCACTGTGTGTGTGTGTGTGTGTGTGTTGTCACTGTGTGTGTGTGTTGTCACTGTGTGTGTGTGTGTGTTGTCACAGTGTGTGTGTGTGTTGTCACTGTGTGTGTGTGTGTGTTGTCACTGTGTGTGTGTGTGTGTTGTCACTGTGTGTGTGTGTGTGTTGTCACTGTGTGTGTGTGTTGTCACTGTGTGTGTGTGTTGTCACTGTGTGTGTGTGTGTGTTGTCATTGTGTGTGTGCGTTGTCACTGTGTGTGTGTGTGTGTGTGTTGTCACTGTGTGTGTGTGTGTGTGTTGTCAATGTGTGTGTGTTGTCACTGTGTGTGTGTTGTCACAGTGTGTGTGTGTGTGTGTTGTCACTGTGTGTGTGTGTGTTGTCACTGTGTGTGTGTTTTGTCACTGTGTGTGTGTTGTCACTGTGTGTGTTGTCATTGTGTGTGTGCGTTGTCACTGTGTGTGTGTGTTGTCACTGTGTGTGTGAGTGTGTGTTGTCACAGTGTGTGTGTGTTGTCACTGTGTGTTGTCACTGTGTGTGTGTGTTGTCACTGTGTATGTGCGTGTTGTCACTGTGTGTGTGTTGTCACAGTGTGTGTGTGTGTGTGTGTGTGTGTGTTGTCACTGTGTGTGTGTGTTGTCACTGTGTGTGTGTGTGTGTGTGTTGTCACAGTGTGTGTGTGTGTGTGTTGTCACTGTGTGTGTTGTCACTGTGTGTGTGTGTGTGTTGTCACTGTGTGTGTGTGTGTGTGTGTTGTCACTGTGTGTGTGTGTTGTCACTGTGTGTGTGTGTGTGTTGTCACAGTGTGTGTGTGTGTTGTCACTGTGTGTGTGTGTGTGTTGTCACTGTGTGTGTGTGTGTGTTGTCACTGTGTGTGTGTGTGTGTTGTCACTGTGTGTGTGTGTTGTCACTGTGTGTGTGTGTTGTCACTGTGTGTGTGTGTGTGTTGTCATTGTGTGTGTGCGTTGTCACTGTGTGTGTGTGTGTGTGTGTTGTCACTGTGTGTGTGTGTGTGTGTTGTCAATGTGTGTGTGTTGTCACTGTGTGTGTGTTGTCACAGTGTGTGTGTGTGTGTGTTGTCACTGTGTGTGTGTGTGTTGTCACTGTGTGTGTGTTTTGTCACTGTGTGTGTGTTGTCACTGTGTGTGTTGTCATTGTGTGTGTGCGTTGTCACTGTGTGTGTGTGTTGTCACTGTGTGTGTGAGTGTGTGTTGTCACAGTGTGTGTGTGTTGTCACTGTGTGTTGTCACTGTGTGTGTGTGTTGTCACTGTGTATGTGCGTGTTGTCACTGTGTGTGTGTTGTCACAGTGTGTGTGTGTGTGTGTGTGTGTGTGTTGTCACTGTGTGTGTGTGTTGTCACTGTGTGTGTGTGTGTGTGTGTTGTCACAGTGTGTGTGTGTGTGTGTTGTCACTGTGTGTGTGTGTGTTGTCACTATGTGTGTGTTGTCACTGTGTGCGTGTGTGTTGTCACTGTGTGTGTGTTGTCACTGTGTGTGTGTGTGTTGTCACTGTGTGTGTGTGTGTGTGTGTGTTGTCACTGTGTGTGCGTGTTGTCACTGTGTGTGTGTGTGTGTGTTGTCACTGTGTGTGTGTGTGTTGTCACTGTGTGTGTGTGTGTGTGTGTTGTCACTGTGTGTGTGTGTGTGTTGTCACTGTGTGTGTGTGTGTGTTGTCACTGTGTGTGTGTGTGTTGTCACTGTGTGTGTGTGTTGTCACTGTGTGTGTGTGTGTGTTGTCACTGTGTGTGTGTGTGTGTTGTCACTGTGTGTGTGTTGTCACTGTGTGTGTGTGTTGTCACTGTGTGTGTGTGTGTGTTGTCACTGTGTGTGTGTGTTGTCAATGTGTGTGTGTTGTCACTGTGTGTGTGTTGTCACAGTGTGTGTGTGTGTGTTGTCACTGTGTGTGTGTGTGTTGTCACTGTGTGTGTGTGTGTGTTGTCACTGTGTGTGTGTTGTCACTGTGTGTGTGTGTTGTCACTGTGTGTGTGTGTGTGTTGTCACTGTGTGTGTGTTTTGTCACTGTGTGTGTGTTGTCACTGTGTGTGTTGTCACTGTGTGTGTGTGTTGTCACTGTGTGTGTGTGTGTTGTCACTGTGTGTGTGTGTGTTGTCACTATGTGTGTGTTGTCACTGTGTGTGTGTGTGTTGTCACTGTGTGTGTGTTTTGTCACTGTGTGTGTGTTGTCATTGTGTGTGTGTGTGTGTTGTCACTGTGTGTGTGTGTGTGTGTGTGTTGTCACTGTGTGTGTGTTGTCACTGTGTGCGTGTGTGTGTGTGTTGTCACTGTGTGTGTGTGTGTTGTCACTGTGTGTGTGTGTGTGTGTGTGTTGTCACTGTGTGTGTGTGTGTGTTGTCACTGTGTGTGTTGTCACTGTGTGTGTGTGTGTTGTCACTGTGTGTGTGTGTGTTGTCACTATGTGTGTGTTGTCACTGTGTGTGTGTGTGTTGTCACTGTGTGTGTGTGTGTTGTCACTGTGTGTGTGTTTTGTCACTGTGTGTGTGTTGTCACTGTGTGTGTGTGTTGTCACTGTGTGTGTGTGTGTGTTGTCACTGTGTGTGTGTGTTGTCAATGTGTGTGTGTTGTCACTGTGTGTGTGTTGTCACAGTGTGTGTGTGTGTGTTGTCACTGTGTGTGTGTGTGTTGTCACTGTGTGTGTGTGTGTGTTGTCACTGTGTGTGTGTTGTCACTGTGTGTGTGTGTTGTCACTGTGTGTGTGTGTGTGTTGTCACTGTGTGTGTGTTTTGTCACTGTGTGTGTGTTGTCACTGTGTGTGTTGTCACTGTGTGTGTGTGTTGTCACTGTGTGTGTGTGTGTTGTCACTGTGTGTGTGTGTGTTGTCACTATGTGTGTGTTGTCACTGTGTGTGTGTGTGTTGTCACTGTGTGTGTGTTTTGTCACTGTGTGTGTGTTGTCATTGTGTGTGTGTGTGTGTTGTCACTGTGTGTGTGTGTGTGTGTGTGTTGTCACTGTGTGTGTGTTGTCACTGTGTGCGTGTGTGTGTGTGTTGTCACTGTGTGTGTGTGTGTTGTCACTGTGTGTGTGTGTGTGTGTGTGTTGTCACTGTGTGTGTGTGTGTGTTGTCACTGTGTGTGTTGTCACTGTGTGTGTGTGTGTTGTCACTGTGTGTGTGTGTGTTGTCACTATGTGTGTGTTGTCACTGTGTGTGTGTGTGTTGTCACTGTGTGTGTGTGTGTTGTCACTGTGTGTGTGTTTTGTCACTGTGTGTGTGTTGTCACTGTGTGTGTGTGTGTGTGTTGTCACTGTGTGTGTGTGTGTGTGTTGTCACTGTGTGTGTGTGTGTTGTCACTGTGTGTGTGTGTGTTGTCACTGCGTGTGTGTGTGTGTGTGTTGTCACTGTGTGTGTGTGTTGTCACTGTGTGTGTGTGTGTTGTCACTGCGCGTGTGTGTGTGTTGTCACTGTGTGTGTGTGTGTGTTGTCACTGTGTGTGTGTTGTCACAGTGTGTGTGTGTGTGTGTTGTCACTGTGTGTGTGTGTGTTGTCACTGTGTGTGTGTGTGTGTGTGTTGTCACAGTGTGTGTGTGTGTGTGTGTTGTCACTGTGTGTGTGTGTGTTGTCACTATGTGTGTGTTGTCACTGTGTGCGTGTGTGTTGTCACTGTGTGTGTGTTGTCACTGTGTGTGTGTGTGTTGTCACTGTGTGTGTGTGTGTGTGTGTGTTGTCACTGTGTGTGCGTGTTGTCACTGTGTGTGTGTGTGTGTGTTGTCACTGTGTGTGTGTGTGTTGTCACTGTGTGTGTGTGTGTGTGTGTTGTCACTGTGTGTGTGTGTGTGTGTTGTCACTGTGTGTGTGTGTGTGTTGTCACTGTGTGTGTGTGTGTGTTGTCACTGTGTGTGTGTGTTGTCACTGTGTGTGTGTTGTCACTGTGTGCGTGTGTGTGTGTGTTGTCACTGTGTGTGTGTGTGTGTGTTGTCACTGTGTGTGTGTGTGTGTTGTCACTGTGTGTGTGTGTGTGTGTTGTCACTGTGTGTGTGTGTGTGTTGTCACTGTGTGTGTTGTCACTGTGTGTGTGTGTGTTGTCACTGTGTGTGTGTGTGTGTGTTGTCACTGTGTGTGTGTGTGTTGTCACTGTGTGTGTGTGTGTTGTCACTGTGTGTGTGTTTTGTCACTGTGTGTGTGTTGTCACTGTGTGTGTGTGTGTGTGTTGTCACTGTGTGTGTGTGTGTTGTCACTGTGTGTGTGTGTGTTGTCACTGCGTGTGTGTGTGTGTGTGTTGTCACTGTGTGTGTGTGTTGTCACTGTGTGTGTGTGTGTTGTCACTGCGTGTGTGTGTGTGTTGTCACTGTGTGTGTGTGTGTGTTGTCACTGTGTGTGTGTGTTGTCACTGCGTGTGTGTGTGTGTGTGTGTGTTGTCACTGTGTGTGTGTGTGTGTTGTCACTGTGTGTGTGTGTGTGTGTTGTCACTATGTGCGTGTTGTCACTGTGTGTGTGTGTGTGTGTGTGTGTGTGTTGTCACTGTGTGTGTGTGTGTTGTCACTGTGTGTGTGTGTGTGTGTGTGTTGTCACTGTGTGTGTGTTGTCACTGTGTGTGTGTGTGTTGTCACTGTGTGTGTGTGTGTGTGTTGTCACTGTGTGTGTGTGTGTGTGTTGTCACTGTGTGTGTGTGTGTGTGTGTGTTGTCACTGTGTGTGTGTGTTGTCACTGTGTGTGTGTGTGTTGTCACTATGTGTGTGTTGTCACTGTGTGTGTGTGTGTTGTCACTGTGTGTGTGTTGTCACTGTGTGTGTGTTGTCACTGTGTGTGTGTGTGTGTTGTCACTGTGTGTGTGTTGTCACTGTGTGTGTGTTGTCACTGTGTGTGTTGTCACTGTGTGTGTGTATGTGTGTTGTCACTGTGTGTGTGTGTGTTGTCACTGTGTGTGTTGTCACTGTGTGTGTGTGTGTTGACACTGTGTGTGTGTGTGTGTGTGTGTGTTGTCACTGTGTGTGTGTGTTGTCACTGTGTGTGTGTGTGTGTGTGCGCGCTGTCACTGTGTGTGTGTGTTGTCACTGTGTGTTTGAGTGCGTGTGTTTGAGCACGTGTGTGTGTGCAGTGCTGGGGATCCAGAGAGTCTTCTGAGTGTTTGATGGCACTGGGCCTGCCCCAGCTGGAGTGTAGAAGAATGAAGGGGGACCTCATTAAAACCTAATGAAGTTTTAGTCAAAGGCCTGGATAGAGTGGATGTGGAGAGGAAGTTTCCACTAGTGGGAGAGTCTGGCCTCAGAATAAAAGGACGTTCCTTTAGGAAAGAGATATGGAGGAATTTCTTTAGCCAGAGGGTGATGAATCTGTGGAATTAATTGCCACAGAAGGCAATGGAGGCCGTCAATGGATATACCTAAGGCAGCGATAGATAGTTTCTTGATTAATACGGGTGCCAGGTTTATGGGGAGAAGGCAGGAGAATGGGGTTGAGAGGAAAAGATAGATCAGCCATGATTGAATGGTGGAGGAGACTTGATGGGCCGAGTGGCCTAATTCTGCTCCTATTACACGAACATATGAGTCAAAGTGCTCCCAGCCTGGCCTGGCACAGAGAGGGAAGCTCACAGAGCTGAACATGAGCATGGAAGAAGACAGACACAGAGTGCTGGAGTAACTCAGCGGGTCAGGCAGCATCTGTAGAGAACATGGATAGGTGACGTTTCACAGAGTGCCGGAGTAACTCAGCGGGTCAGGCAGCATCTGTGAAGAACATGGATAGGTGACGTTTTGGGTCGAGACCCTTCTGTCTGAGAGTCAGGGGAGGGGGTAACTAGAGGTATGAAAAGGTACAAAGAAGAAATGAATGTTTAGCTGTAGTTTAGTTTAGAGGTACAGCGCGGAAACAGACCCTTCGGCCCACCGAGTCTGCGCCGACCAGCGATCCCCACACATTAAAACTATCCTACTAATAGGGACGATTTACACTTATACCAAGCCAATTAACTTACAAACCTGTTTGTATTTGGAGTTTGGGAGGAAACCGAAGATCTCGGAGAAAACCCACGCAGGCCACGGGGAGAACGTACAAACTCCGTACAGACAGTACCCGCAGTCAGGATTGAACCCGGGTCTCCGGCGCCGTGAGGGCAGCAACTGTACCGCTGCTCATCGTGTGCCCAGCACGGTGTGAAAAGGACAAATCAAAACCAGCAATGATGATCAAGGAAAGATGGAGCCCACAATGGTCCATTGTTGGCGGTGGGGATGGTGATAACGGAGATCGCTCCCCATCTCCATCCCAATGTCCTATTTTAAGTCGGGGCCACAAATAGAAAATGCTGGAAGGACGGAGGAGGTCTCATTGCCTGGGGAGAACGCGATGTTCATCAGAAGAATTGTCTCTTGCTCCAGCCCAGACCCTCCCTACCAGCAACTGCAACTCAAACCGCAGATATTCGGCACTTCTCAAACTCAAACAAAACCGCTGGAAGATTCCATCAGTTCAAGCTGCGTCTGTGGGAAGAGAAGCAAAGTCTGCCTGTCCATTCCCTCCACACGGCTGACTGACTGACTGACCCGCGGAGCTCACACAGCAGGCAAATAGGATGTAGGATTTAGATACGGTGCGGAAACAGGCCCTTCAGCACAACATGCCTCTGTGTGACTCTAACCGTGACTGTGTCTCGGTGACTGTGACTCTGTGTCTGTGTGACTGTGTGTCTCTGTGTCTCTGTGACTCTGTGTCTCTGTGTCTCTGTGTCTCTGTGACTCTGTGTCTCTGTGACTCTGTGACTCTGTGTCTCTGTGACTCTGTGTCTCTGTGTCTCTGTGTCTCTGTGTCTCTGTGACTCTGTGACTCTGTGACTCTGTGTCTCTGTGACTCTGTGACTCTGTGTCTCTGTGTCTCTGTGACTCTGTGTCTCTGTGTCTCTGTGACTCTGTGTCTCTGTGTCTCTGTGACTCTGTGACTCTGTGTCTCTGTGACTCTGTGTCTCTGTGACTCTGTGTCTCTGTGTCTCTGTGAGTCTGTGACTCTGTGTCTCTGCGTCTCTGTGACTCTGTGTCTCTGTGTCTCTGTGTCTCTGTGAGTCTGTGACTCTGTGTCTCTGCGTCTCTGTGACTCTGTGTCTCTGTGTGTCTGTGACTCTGTGTCTCTGTGACTCTGTGTCTCTGTGTCTCTGTGACTGTGTCTCTGTGACTCTGTGTCTCTGTGTCTCTGTGAGTCTGTGAGTCTGTGACTCTGTGTCTCTGTGACTCTGTGTCTCTGTGACTCTGTGTCTCTGTGTCTCTGTGAGTCTGTCTCTGTGACTCTGTGTCTCTGTGAGTCTGTGTCTCTGTGAGTCTGTGAGTGTGTCTCTGTGTCTCTGTGACTGTGTCTCTGTGACTCTGTGTCTCTGTGAGTCTGTGAGTCTGTGACTCTGTGTCTCTGTGACTCTGTGTCTCTGTGACTCTGTGTCTCTGTGTCTCTGTGAGTCTGTCTCTGTGACTCTGTGTCTCTGTGACTCTGTGTCTCTGTGTCTCTGTGTCTCTGTGTCTCTGTGAGTCTGTGTCTCTGTGAGTCTGTGAGTGTGTCTCTGTGACTCTGTGACTCTGTCTCTGTGTCTCTGTGTCTCTGTGACTCTGTGTCTCTGTGACTCTGTGACTGTGTCTCTGTGACTCTGTGTCTCTGTGACTCTGTGTCTCTGTGACTCTGTGTCTCTGTGTCTCTGTGAGTCTGTGTCTCTGTGACTGTCCCAATGTCGGTCGGTGGATGGGTGGGTGTGTGTGTGTGGGTGGGTGTGTGTGGGTGGGTGGGTGTGTGTGTGTGGTTGGGTGTGTGTGGGTGTGTGCATGCGTGTGTGTGCGTGCGTGTTTGTGCGTGCGTGTGCGTTTGCGTGTGTGTGTGTGCGCGTGCGTGTGTGCGTGCGTGTGTGTGCATGTGCGTGCATGCGCATGCGTGCGTGTGCGCGTGTGCGTGCGTGTGTGTGTAGTGGGGCTGGGATGTAACTGAGCTGAGATGCTGGGGAGTATTGATAGCAGAGAGCTTGGTGCGTGTCTAAGGATTGTGGGAGATGGCAGCCAGGGTAGATAATGTAGTGAAGTGGCATATGGGACGGCTTTCATTAGTCTCTAAGGAGGTTGTGCTCCACTTATATTCCACCGAAGAGAGACACAACATGCTGGAGGGCGGCATGGAAACACAGTGGGAGAGTTGCTGCCTTACACTGCTTGCCGTTTGTACCTTCTCCCCGTGACCTGCAAGGGTTTTCTCCGAGATCTTCGGTTTCCTCTCACACGCCAAAGACGTGCAGGTTTGTAGGTTAATTGGCTTGGGTTTGTATACTTGGTATAAATGTAAATTGTCCCCAGTGCGTGTAGGATGGTGTTAATGTGCGGGGATCGCTGACTCGGTGGGCTGAAGGGCCCGTTTCTGTGCAAAATCTTTATACGGAAGTCTGCAGGATGTGCAGCATCTCTGGAGAGAAGGAATCAATGACGTTTCGGGTCAAGTCAGTCTCTCGGTCTGAAGAAGGATCTTGACCCAAAACGTCGCCCATTCCTTCTCTCTAAAGATGCTGCCTGTCCCGCAAACACTCTATCTGTAGGAGCTGGAGTACTGAGTGCGGTTCTGGTCCCCACACTGTAGGCAGATTGTGACGCCGCTGGAGACATAGAAAATAGGTGCAGGAGTAGGCCATTCGGCCCTTCGAGCCAGCACCGCCATTCAATGTGATCATGGCTGATCATCCAACTCAGTATCCCGTACCTGCCTTCTCTCCATACCCCCTGATCCCCTTAGCCACAAGGGCCACATCCCCCCTCAATCTTCTAAATTCCAGCGAGTAGAAGCCGAGTCTATCCAGTCTTTCCTCATATGAAAGTCCTGCCATCCCAGGACTTGAGACGGTGCAGATGAGATCCACCAGGATGTTGCCTGGGATGGATCAGCCCAGCTACGAGTAGAGACTTTTGAATCCGGCTAAAGGGACTGGAGAGGGTTCAAGGGACTTGCCTGTTGTTATAGAAAACTTTAAAACACAGCATACCTCTTCTTCTTCCTCTTGCGTATGGCTTGCACAGACTAAAGTTGTAGGATGCCGGGTTGATTGCATTCGTGGATACAGGGCGCACAACGTGAAGGTTACAATCTTCCACCCCAACACAGCACTTAGAAAAAAATAGAAAATAGGTGCAGGAGGAGGCCATTCGGCCCTTCGAAACAACACCGCCATTCATTGTGATCATGGCTGATCGTCCCCTATCAATAACCCGTGCCTGCCTTCTCCCCATATCCCTCGATTCCACTAGCCCCTAGAGCTCTATCTAACTCTCTCTTAAATCCATCCAGTGATTTGCCTCCACTGCCCTCTGTGGCAGGGAATTCCCCAAATTCACAACTCTCTGGGTGAAAAAGTTTTTTCCACCTCAGTCTTAAATGGCCTCTCCTTATTCTAAGACTGTGGTCCCTGGTTCTGGACTCGCCCAACATTGGGAACATTTTTCCTGCATCTAGCTTGTCCAGTCCTTTTTTAATTTTATATGTTTCTATAAGATCCCCCCTCATCCTTCTAAACTCCAGTGAATACAAGCCTGGTCTTTTCAATATTTCCTCATATGACAATCCCGCCATCCCAGGGATCCATCTCGTGAACCAACGCTGCACTGCCCCAATCACAAGGATGTCCTTCCTCAAATTAGGAGACCAAAACTGGACACAATACTCCAGATGTGGTCTCACCAGAGCCCTATACAACTGCAGAAGAACCTCTCTACTCCTGTACTGAAATCCTCTTGTTATGAAGGCCAACATTCCATGAGCTTTCTTCACTGCCAGCTGTACCTGCACGCCAACTTTCAGTGACTGGTGTACAAGGACGCCTAGGTCTCGCTGTACCTCCCCCTTACCTAACCCAACCCCATTGAGATAATAATCTGCCCCCTTGATTTGCCGCCAAAGTGGATAACCTCACATTTATCTATTTTGTACAGCATCTGCCATGCATCTACCCACTCACTCAACCTGTCCAGGTCACCCTGCAACCTCCTAACATCCTCTTCACGGTTCACACTGCCATCCACCTTTGTGTCATCCGCAAACTTGCTAGTGTTGCTCCTAATTCCCTCATCCAAATCATTAATATATATGGTAAACAGTTGCGGCCCCAACATCGAGCCTTGCGGCACTCCACTCGCCAATGCCTGCCATTCTGAAAAGGACCCGTTTACTCCTACTCTTTGCTTCCTGTCTGCCAACCAATTTTCTATCCACGCCAACACCCTACCCCCAATACCATGTGCTCTAATTTTAGTCACCAGGCTCCCGTGCGGGACCTTATCAAAGGCTTTCTGAAAGTCTAGATACACAACTGGCTCCCCTTCATCCATTTTACTTGTCACATCCTCAAAAAATTCCAGAAGATTAGTCAAGCATGATTTCCCTTTCATAAATCCATGTTGACTTGGACTAATCCGTTTACTACTATCCAAATGCCCCATTTTTACGTCTTTAATAATTGACTCCAGCATCTTTCCCACCACCGAAGTCAGGCTAACTGGTCTGTAATTCCCCATTTTCTCTCTCGCTCCTTTTTTGAAAAGTGGGATAACATTAGCTATCCTCCAATCCACAGGAACTGATCCTGAATCTATTGAACATTGGAAAATGATCACCAATGCGTCCACTATTTCTAGAGCCACCCCCCTGAGGACCCTGGGATGCAGACCATCAGACCCAGGGGATTTATCATCCTTCACTCCCATTAGCCGACCCAATACTATTTCTCGCCTAATGAAAATTTCTTTCAGTTCCTCTACCCCCTTAGTTCCTCTGTCCTCCAGTACATCTGGAAGATTGTTTGTGTCTCCCTTAGTGAAGACAGATCCGAAGTACCTATTCAACTCTTCTGCCATTTCCTTGTTGCCCATAATAATTTCACCCGTGTCTGCCTTCAAGGGACCCACATTTGACTTTGCTACTCTTTTTCCCTTAACATATCTAAAGAAGCTTTTACTGTCCTTCTTTATATTCCTGGCCAGCTTCCCCTCGTACTTCATCTTTTCAGCCCGTATTGCCCGTTTTGTTTCCTTCTGTTGTCCTATGAAAGTTTCCCAATCCTCTGGCTTCCGGCTACTCTTTGCTGTGTTATACATCTTTTCTTTTAGTTTTATTCTATCCCTACCTTCTCTTGTCAGCCACGGTTGCCTCCTACTCCCCTTAGAATCTTTCTTCCTTTTGGGAATGAAATGATCCTGCGTCTTCTGGATTATGCCCAGAAATTCCTGCCATTGCTGTTCCACCGTCATTCCTGCTAGGAATAATGGAAAACTAATCATATATGTATTTCAAGAGGGCTAGAATACCAAAACAGGGATGCAATGTTGAAGCTCTATCGCGAGCAGTTTTATGCTCCATGTCTGAGGAAGGAAGTGCTGGCTCTGGAGAGGGTCCAGAGGAGGTTTACATGAATGATCCCAGGAATAAGTAGGTTAACTTATGATGAGCGTTTGTCGGTACTGGGCCTGTACTCACTGGAGTTCAAAAGAATGAGGGGGACCACATTGAAGCGTACCAAATAGTGAAAGGCCTGGATAGAGTGGATGTGGAGAGGATGTTTCCACTAGTCTAGGACTGGAGGTCACAGCCTCAGAATTAAAGGACGTTTCTTTAGGAAGGAGATGAGGAGGAATTTCTTTAGTCAGAGGGTGGTGAATCTGCGGAATTCTTTGCCACAGAAGGCGGTGGAGGCCAAGCCAAGTCAGTGGATATTTTTAAGGGCTGGATAGATTCTTGGCTAATACGGTTGACAGGGGTTATGTGGAGAAGGCGGGACAATGGGGTTAGGATGGATCAGCCATGATTCCTGGGATGTCAAGACTTTCATATGAGGAAAGATTGGATAGACTCGGCTTGTACTCGCTGGAATTTAGAAGATTGAGGGGGGATCTTATAGAAACTTACAAAATTCTTAAGGGGTTGGACAAGCTAGATGCTGGAAGATTGTTCCCGATGTTGGGGGAGTCCAGAACAAGGGGTCACAGTCTAAGGATAAGGGGGAATTCCTTTAGGACCGAAATGAGGAAAACATTCTTTACACAGAGAGTGGTGAGTCTCTGGAATTCTCTGCCACAGAAGGTAGTTGAGGCCAGTTCATTGGCTATATTGGCGTTAGATGTGGCACTTGTGGCTAAAGGGATCAGGGGGTATGGAGAGAAGGCAGGTACGGGATACTGAGTTGGATGATCAGCCATGATCACATTGAATGGCGGTGCAGGCTCGAAGGGCCGAATGGCCTACTCCTGCACCTATTTTCTATGTTTCTATGTTTCTATTCCAATGCGGAGTGGACGATGGGCTGAATGGCCTAATTCTGCTCCTATCACCTTTGAACATGACAACACAAAGATCGAGCAAGTAAATTGGACTTTATTGAAGAGCGTCAAATACAGTGATCACTAGGAAGTTGCTCAACAAAGATTCAACTGCTCCTTATATACAGAACTTTCCTTTGATGTTTACTAGCAGGCACTTGAGCAGGTTCCCTGCTTCCTAATGATCTTATAACAATGGTATATCATGCAGCTCTATAAGACACAGATCAGTAAACACAGTCCAATTCCACCTCATTACAGATTAGCAGATGTCTTGTTACCCACTTTACGATACGACGGCAGTGAGTGCCAGGTACGCATGCTCAGTTTCAGCCTTGTTTATAGCCCTGAATTAGATCAGCATTTGCAGGCACTCTACCTGCCCCTACATTATACATTTCTATAGATGTGGCCCTTGTGGCTAAAGGGATCAGGGGGTATGGAAAGATGGCAGGTACGGGATACTGAGTTGGATGATCAGCCATGATCACATTGAATGGCGGTGCAGGCTCGAAGGGCCGAATGGCCTACTCCTGCACCTATTTTTCTATGTTTCTATGTTTCTATTATGGGCAGCACGGTGGAGCAGGGGTAGAGTTGCTGCCTCACAGCGCCAGAGACCCGGGTTCAATCCCAGCTACAGGGGCTGTCTGTACGGAGTTTGTACGTTCTCCCCGTGGCCTGCGTGGGTTCCCTCAGGGATCTCCGCTTTCCTCCCACACTTCAACGACGTGCAGGTTTGGAGGTTAATTGGCTTGGTATGAGTGTAAATTGTCCCTAGTGTGTGTGGGGTAGTGTTAGTGTGCAGGGATCGCTGGTCTGTGCGGACATGGTGGGCAACAGGGCCTGTTTCCACACTGTATCTGTAAACTAAACTACAAAACGAGCTTATCCGGTGCTGACTTGTTGAATCGCTGCAGTTTATTCAGACTTGCTGTGCACTATCACTATCCCCTCACTCTGGGCCCTGTACTCATTCACTCTTTATTTTCCCACAGCCTTGCCGACAAGCTACACCCGTGGACGGGGATTGGACACTAAACTCCAGCAACTGACCCCCCCCCCTCCCCCACCTCTCTCCCCCTCCCCTCACCCTCTCCCACTCAGGCCAACCCTTCCCCCCCCCTCCTCATTCCCCAGTTCCCTGTTTCTCTACCGCTCTCTTCCCATTACCTCCCCCCCCATTGCCTCTACCCGCCCTCTTCCCTCTCCTCTCCTCCACCCCTAATCCCTCTCTCTCCCCCTCTTCTCCCTCCCCCTCCCCCTTCCTCTTTCTCTCTCCCCCCTCTCTCTGCCCCCTCTCTCTCCCCCCCCCCCTCTGCCCCCTCTCTCCGCTCTCTCTGCCCCCTATCACCCCGCGGTGTGCAGGATGAGTGGGTTGGTGTTGGCGGTGGACGTGGTGGTGGTGTTAGTGCTGGCAGTGTTGGTGTTGTGGCGATATGCTGACTTTAGCCGGCAGCACCGGCTGGTGACGGTGGCCACATTGCTGGCCTGGTACCTCTGCTTCCTCATCGTCATCATCCTGCCGCTGGACGTCACCACGGTAACCCCACCCCCCTCACCACGGTAGCCCCTCCCCCCCTCATCACCACGGTAACCCCCACTCACCACGGTAACCACTCCCCCTCATCTCCACGGTAACCACTCCCCCTCATCACCACGGTAACCCCCCCTCACCACGGTAACCACTCCCCCTCATCTCCACGGTAACCCCTCCCCCCATCACCACGGTAACCCCTCCCACCATCACCACGGTAACCACTCCCCCTCATCTCCACGGTAACCCCTCCCCCCATCACCACGGTAACTCCTCCCACCATCACCACGGTAACCACTCCCCCTCATCTCCACGGTAACCCCTCCCACCATCACCACGGTAACTCCTCCCACCATCACCACGGTAAACCCCCCTCATCACGTTAACCCCTCCCCCATCACCACGGTAACCGCTCCCCCATCACCACGGTAACCCCTCCCCCCTCACAGCGGTAACCCCTCCCCCCTCATCACTACAGTAACCCCCCCTCACCACGGTAACCCCCCCATCACCACGGTAACCCCCCCATCACCACGGTAACCCCCCTCACCACAGTAACCCCCCCCATCACCACGGTAACCCCCCTCACCACGGTAACCCCCCCCCATCACCACGGTAACCCCCCCTCACCACGGTAACCCCCCCCACAGTAAACCCCTCCTCATCACCACGGTAAACCCCCCCATCACCATGGTAACCCCCCCCATGGTAACCCCCCCTCATCACCACGGTAACCCCCTCTAACCACGGTAACCGCCCCCATCACCACGGTAAACCCCCATCACCACGGTAACCCCCCTCCCCCGTCACCACGGTAACCCCCCTCCCCTCTCACCACAGTAACCCCTCCCCCCTCACCACCACGGTAACCCCTCCCCCATCATCACCATGTTAACCCCTCCCCCATCACCATGGTAACCTCCCCCCACCAACACGGTAACACCCCCTCACCACGGTAACCCCTCCCCCCCTCATCACCACGTTAACCCCCCTCCCCATCACCACGGTAATGCACACGGTACTCCCACTCACCCCCCTCACAACTCACCTATCTCTACCCCCCCCACCCACACACTGACCCCACACACACACACCCACACCACACACTGACCCCCCACACACTGACCCCCCACACACTGACCCCCCACACACTGACCCCCCCACACACTGACCCCCCACACACTGACCCCCCACACACTGACCCCCCACACACTGACCCCCCCACACACTGACCCCCCCCACCCCACACACTGACCCCCCCACCCACACACTGACCCCCCCCCACCCCACACACTGACCCCCCACACACTGACCCCCCACACACTGACCCCCCACACACTGACCCCCCACACACTGACCCCCCACACACTGACCCCCCACACACTGACCCCCCACACACTGACCCCCCACACACTGACCCCCCCACCCACACACTGACCCCCCACACACTGACCCCCCACACACTGACCCCCCACACACTGACCCCCCCACACACTGACCCCCCCACCCACACACTGACCCCCCACACAC